>CAKNWU010159800.1:0-14092 GCA_932072015.1 Andricus quercustozae | reverse complement strand
ACCAGTGCCATTTTTCATGCGGTTATTTAAGATGCAAGAACATGCACAGGATTAATAATTATTCTTTTCTCGAAAAGTGAACGCAACTATTCGTCAAAATGGAAATTTTTGAAAAAAGTATGGTACACTAATGTTGCTAAAAAAAAGCAGATACTTCCGAGAAAAACCTAATTTCGTCGAAAAATCAACACATTTTCTCCGAAAGTTTCTGCGACTTCCAGGGTAGGATCTGCCTGATTTGGTAGCGAAAAATTCGATATTCTTATGAATATCAAACTATGGTTCATCATATTTGCTGTTCAAAAAAGTTTTGATGAGAAAACTTTAGTAGCATATTTTGGGTCTGTGCTGCAGAGAGGACATTTCGACCCAAACCTTTTAATCCGTTTAATGCATCTTGTATTTCAGTTTTCAACAATGTTTTATATTATGCAATGAACATCTCTTTAAAAAAGTGTAGGCTATCTATTTCTGTGCAACCACCCTTCAGTTGTAAACAGAAATTTCAGGAATGAATGATATGTAATGCAAAAGCTTTACACATTATACGACTTGCACATATTTAAATATCCTTTTTCTTATTATTTGCAATTTGTTTTCAGCAATAATTTCTTTACACAAACTTGGCACAAACGTAAATTTCAGAAACCGGACTGTTCCCGACGTTGGTTTCTTCAAAAGTGATGAAACAATGTTATTCAATTTAGTTGCTTTTTAGTCGCTTCTAATTACTTTCCCTTTTTGCTTTTTTTTAATGCAAGATAAATCTGTTAATCCGTAAACTTATGACTTAAGCTTTACTCATTACGACCCACTCGGAACACCGGGACGAACAGGTCAATCTTCCACATTGAGTGGACGAATCAACTCAAGGATGACTTGCTAGACTGGTACGATGCAGCATTATCCCTGCGCATACAGGCTTTATACCGCGTATGCACAAACTGTGGAGCCAGAAGCACCCAAAGCTTTAGCACTTTTCGGATCAGTCTTTGCAAAATCAGCGTGACTACATCTTGAAAAATGGATATTACGTGGAGCGCTTCCCCAACCGCTGCTTGAACAAGCTGAAGACGAAGATGAGAAAGCGACATTAAAATAAATTGCAGAAAGCAAACACTTTCTGAGAGATGATAGGTTTTTCATGATGTAAGCAGTCGATTTCCTGCGAAAACCCTTGCTTGTGTTATCTGAATTATTCGATCCACAGAGGGATGGAGTTCAGAAAACCGCTATCGGTGCGCTTATCCTTAACCTTCGCATTATAAATGAATCGATGGTAAAACACGAGAATTCTTTGCAGCTTTGAAAGTGAGGAATATATTTCCAGAAGATTCCAATTAGATTTGGGAAGAAGCACGGAAGCTTTGACCAGAGTAGGAGTTCGCAATTCAGGGGTGCTTTTAAGCTGTATTTCAAATGTAGACCACGTATCTTGGGACTGGATGAACCAAT
The DNA here is from genome assembly GCA_932072015.1 of Andricus quercustozae. Classification (NCBI taxonomy): domain Eukaryota; kingdom Metazoa; phylum Arthropoda; class Insecta; order Hymenoptera; family Cynipidae; genus Andricus; species Andricus quercustozae. The sequence continues at coordinate 12,637 of CAKNWU010159800.1, read as the reverse complement.
GACGATGATGATACCAGGTTCTAGGCTGTACAAATTCCTGAGGCATTTGTCCACGAGAAACAAAGTCAGCGGGGTTGGGAATTAAGTCCCAAAGAACCAAAATTAATTACTTCTCCTGGAATTTCATTGTTTGTAAGATTTTTAAATCATGTTGTATTGCAACTAATTTTTTTTAAGACTCGCTTTATCTAAACGTGTTAAAAATGTTTTCAGATTTATTGTATTCAAAATCAATAAATGTTTTCTAAATATTGGATGGAATAATTTTGTGAATGATCTTTTCCATTTTGTGAATTCTAAACAAAGTTGGATTTATAGAGAAAGGTATATCATTGATTTCCAGATTAAGAATATTAATAGACATTTGAAAATACAGAGAGTGAAAATTACAAACATTTTTTTCATGGTTAAAATGCAAATATAAAAATTTGAACCTGTGTTTCATATGTAGAGGTATGATGCCAGATCGTCTGCAACGAAGTAGAAAAAATCTTTGATTGATGAGAGTAGTCCTTTTTGAGCTTAAACATGACCATTCTTTCAAGAGTAAAGATAGAAATTCCCCAAAAAAGAAGGTAATTGCTTGGAGTGCAAAAACTAGAACGATATGTCCGAATCTACGTTATGCTATCGCGATGAATACAGGTCCATTAAGCTAGCACCTCCACAATCGAATTTTAGAATTTTTAATATCTCAGAATATTCGGCTTTTTCAGGGCTATTTTTGTGCCCCAATTAAAATTTTTCGGCTAGCTTACATTAGGCTAGCACCTCCACTTCCTAAAAACACAAAATAATAAAAATTCAATTCCACCAGAATTTTGGGCTTTTTTGGGCTCTTGGAATCCACAATAAAAAATTTCCCCAAAACAACCCTTAAGCTCCAAAATCAACCCCCTTCACAAAATTTGACTTTTTCGCGAATTTAATACAGGCATCATTTTTGGCTTTTTTTGGGCTCCTCGAAAATTCCAACTGCGATTTTCGGACTCCAACCCTTAACATTAAAAATCAACCCCTTAGCACAACGCATATATGACTTTGTCAACAAATAATCTTTTTGGTAATTTTATAGTGTAGATAGAGTCTCTGAATTTTGGGCTCCTCGAAAATACCAACTCCGATTTTAGGGCTCCAACCCTTAACATTAAAAATCAACCCGTTGGTACCTCGCAGATGTGACTTTCTTAAAAAATAATCTTTTTGGAAATTTTATAGTGTAAAATGATGACGGGATTAAATTCGCGAAAATTTCAAATTTTGTGAAGGGGGTTGATTTTGGAAAAAGTAAAGGAGCCCAAAAATTTTATTTGGGGCCCAAAAATAGCCCTAAAAAAGCCCAAAATTCTGAGCCATGAAAAATTCTAAAATTCGATATTGGAGGTGCTAGCTTAATAGACCTATGAATACTGATTGATGGGAGAAGTAATGAGTGTCCTGTTCTGAGGACTAATTTTAATCGTGTCAAGAAACATCCTTTTGTCACAAGAGGAACTTTGTCTGAGTGTATATAATTTTTTGATGTGAAATCCGGCTATCCCTAAAACATACATGATTCTATCAATTGTGACCTCAGTTTTAATGAACGTGGTAAACACTTTTTTTCGGATAGTTTCGGAAGGACAAGGTTGAGGCAATATTTGTTTGAATGAATGCACAGAATACGCGTTAGTTGCACTGCTCGCTACAGTTTTTCCTCTAATTGGAAAAGATGAAGATCGTTGATACTCTGATCCTATTCTCAGCGGCTATTCTTAATTTTATTGGTAAATATAATAATATAATACATTTATGATTATTTTAAAATCATTCTTGGGCTCTCTGCAAATAACAAATAACCAGATTAATCCGCATTCTATCCTAGTTGCTATTTTTCGCCAGACTCTATCCGTATTTGTTCACACTGAGAACGAATTTAGACAAAATTAATTCCGGGGATCAATTATTTTAAATTTGGTCTCAAATTGTTCGTAAGATGCCGAAGAGCTGTAATCCACAATAAAATCGTATTTTCCAAAACATTTAGGTGAAAATCAGTTTAGTCTCAGAGTGTAGGGTTGATGGAAACTGTGCACGATGAAATTTATACTTTTTTGTTGAAATTTTGATTTGATGCATCTGAAGTCTTCAACAATCTTTTTTAATTCACTCAAGAATCGCAAGTAGATTATTTTTATGTAACCTTAATACAAATAAAAAATAAGTTTATAAAATAAGTATTTCTTTTGAATTTTTATTTTAATCACAAATCGTTTTGTCCCCCAAATCGAAAAATGTTTAAAAAGGCAAAATGCGACCTTTCTTTAGTTTTAGTTAGTGGAGAATTGAGCTGATATTTTGCTATTCCAGAAAAAAATCATTAATATTATTCATAGCATTTTGTATATCATGTTAGCTGTAACTTCAAATCATTCTAAAGTGAAGTAAAAAGTAAAGCCTTGGCAGAGATAACATTGGATCTAAAAAAATAGATTTATTTCCAAGGATGTCCTATCTTGTCTCGTAGTAGTAAACATGTTATTGAACAAACTGTGTCATATCTAACAAAGTGTGTCAGTGAATTCAGTACAGTATGCACTTTTAAGAAACTGGTTCTACTTTTAATGATTTTCTAATCGAAAAGTGAATTTTCTACCAAAAAGTTCAATTTTCATGAAAATAGTTTACTTTTCAATATGAAAGTTAATTTCCAATCAAATGGTTTAATTTTTGTAAAATTGTTGAATCCTTGAGCAAACTAGATTAATTTAGAACCAAACTGTTGCATTTTCAGTGTATTTTCAACTAGAAAATATCAATTTTCAATCAAAAGTATCACTTCCCAAACAAAAATGGAATAGTTACATTGTTAGTTAGAAAATAATTAATGTCAACCAAAAATAAGAACGAATTTTCGAGAAATAGTTCAACCCAAAAGATGATTTTTTTAACCCAGAAGATTAATTTTTCTAAAATGGGAATAGTTGAATTTTCAACCAAGGAGATGGATCTACAACTAAAAAAGTGAATTTCTAACAAAGTAGTTGACCCTTCATTTAAGTAGCTGAATTTTGGCCAAAAATATTGCTATACGACTTTTTAACAAAATAGTTGCATTTTCAACAAAATAATAAAATGTTCAACTAAACACCAAAAGTTTTAACGAAACTAGATGAATCACGAAACAAACATATAATACTCGACTTTCCAACCAAAATTAGTAGATTTTTCTTTATGGATTCTATTAATTTAGTTGACGAAAAAAACGAGAAAAAGGGGAGAAAGGGTTTGTTCCTTAACAACAGAGAAAAAAAGAATTCTTAAAAATTTATCATCAGGAAACGTATTGACTGTTATCTAAATTCTCAAATTGGTAACGTTGTTGATGGACGGTCCTTTAAATATATCTATGTATATTTCATAAAGACTACTCAGATCTAGCAAAAATGTTGATCATTTCCTGGATTTCTTATGTTTCAAAGAAAAGACGTTTTCCCGTTATTGGAATAACAATAACAAAATTTTTTTAAATGAAATTTTTTTCATTGAAGTAATTTATAACCCAAAAATAGGTTTCCTTCTGATGACTAAACTTGCAATCTTTGTATCTTATTCTAGATATGCCACATTTTACTTAAAATTATAATTTTGTATGAAATCTGCAAATGAGGGACAAATAAGATTTAAGTTTATTTCAAAGTGAAAGCCATACAAGGTTATTCAGTTTTTATTTGACAGGTTCAATCTTGAAAATTGTCACTCCTCTGTCAATTAGCTCAACATTTTTTTAATTGAAAATGTTCTCGTTCTTAGATTTGAAGTCTTGGTGACATAAAGCGTATTTAAATCATACGTTGCTTCCGATTAGTATTAAGATATGAATTATTATTTTTAATTTCAAACCGAAGAATATCAAATAATTTAATTTTTCTTCAGCATATTTGAAATCAGAACAGTTTGTGGCAACAATGAGTGGTAAAATAGATTAGGTGTGTAAAGAAGTCTAATTTTTCTAATCAGAAGTATTAACTTGCAAATACGGAATATTTGTCCAGGTGACGTTAGCTGTTTATAAGATTTCCAATATTTCCTACTCATTGTTTCAATAAGGTTCTGAAAGTTGATCGAGCAACTCTGGTTCAAATTGGTATGAAGGCATGGAACCGATTTTATTAATTTGTTCTCTGTAATACAAGAAACTCTTTTTTTTTCATGAAAATTCGTATATTTGTTTTTAAATAAGAGATGCGATAAAAAGCCCAAAAGCAAATTTATTGCGTCCTAAGATTTCTGAAAAAAGTTTGATATGCTCCTGACATTTTGGGTGATATTTGTTGGTAGCAGTAAGGAGATAATCTTCGGAGATTAGTGGATTCTATCTCATAAGATAGAGGGAGATGGAGGTATCTCAAGATGTGAAGAGGGACAGAAGGAGGTAGGAGAAGTTGCTTCGGCCAGTTGAGTTTGCTGTGTAGGATTATCCCCACATATTTAACTGAGACTTAGGTCGTCAGCCTCCCACCAAAAATTACAGGGGCGTAAACTTTCGACACTTTGTTTTTTGTCGTGAAAATAGTCAGAATGGTCTTTTCCGGATTTGTCAAGAGCCGAGAGCTGTCGCATCATATCTCTACGGTGCGCAGCGTAGACCATCTAAGACCCAACAACGTTTCCAGATGAAACCCCCTGACTAGGATCACAAAGTCATTTGCTCATCCATTGGAATATAATAGGCTTCTTCATTTAACCTACAAAGAAGACAGTTCACTACAAAGGGCCACAGAAAGGGTGACAGGACACCCCCTTGTAGGCATCCTCTCGATAGATGACTTCTGGAGGGGTATTGCTGAAAGCAGCCTCTATATCCAAGAAGGTGCCAAGAGCGTAACCTCTCTGTTGCAACTGCTGCTCCAATTTTGATATGACATCATAGTGCGCAGTTTTCACCGAGCAGCCTGCCTCAGAGGCGTGCTATCCTCTGTGCAGCCGAGAGACTACAAGCACTTCATATCTTATATATCTCTCCACCAGCCTCTCTAGCGTCTTCATGATGAGGGGTGTCAAGCTAATTTGCCGGAAATCTTTAGCAGCAGTGTAGCCCTCCTACTCAGATCCGGGAATCAAGGCTACTCGGCCCTCCTTCTATGCCGATGCACAGTGTTCAAAAATCGGAAAAAGGTGGTCAAATTTCGAAAAAATATTTTTTTTTTAAGGGCGTTTTTTACTTATGGATACGTTTCAGTAGTATATGTGTAATTACAGGATTACACTATTACCCTCTAAACGAATCGCTCCTTAGTTTATGTCTCACAGTGTAGAATCCATCAGTTCCCCAGAACAATTACACCACGCGCTGCAGCCCCTCTGGTTCACCTATTCCAGATATAAAGTCCCACGAGCTCTAGAGAGAAAATATTTCAGATACAAATTTAAAATTTTCAAATTGATTCATTCTCAACAAAAATAATGTGAAATATTGTAAAATCATTTATATCATATTTAAGGATGTTCTAGGTCTACAGTCAAGCTCAATATTACTTTACCTTTAACTTGATTTATAAAATCAACGGAAAAGCTTGTTGATGTAATTTTATTCAACGGCTTTAAAAATTATAAAAATGAGTCTATTTCTTGTTGCAGAATTAAGTACACAGTCCGGTGGTTCTGGCTACAATCCCAGGATACCTCTTGATTCCGAATATTCTCTTAATACACCACAAAATGGTAAGATAAAGTAAAGTTTCATTTTAATTAATTAAAGAAATATACATCCTATAGACAAGATATCCCATTTTAAAGTCTCTAAAAACTACTGAGGCGTCACCCGTCCATCGCACTGACACCATCTGGATTAGCTGCCCCGACTCTAGGGTATCCGTCATTGTTATTCAACCCATTGTCGGAAAGCTTGCGCGTTTGATTGTTTCGGACCGTATTTATAATTGGGTTTGGTGGTATGATTTTTGTTTCTACGAACAGCTAGGGAAAGGGTTCATTCGCAATCGTAGAGTCGCGTATTCAAGGGTAAGACTATATATACTCCGAGATTGACAAGTATCTCAGTATGCAGCCTTCGACGATGCAGGTTCCTCCTAAGCCCCAAGATCTGGCTGAAATTGATGCCTTCCTTCGTGCGGGGCGTCTTTCAGGGCAGAACCATGAGCCCTATGCTCTTTTGCATCACACTTCTGCATCTATCTCTAGCACTAAGAAATTCTTCTGAATATCTCTGCGGCGAAACTAATCATCGCGAGCATAAGGTCACTAATGCTTTTGATATGGAGGACTATCAGGGCAACACAATGAGCTCTCTTCTCTTCTGCCTCACACAATTTCCACCATCTCTCGCACTTTGAGATTCTCAAGGATACTTCTCCGACAAAACTGGATATCGAAAGCATAAAGTCGCTCATGTATTTCAAATCGATCATCTCAATTTCTGTGCTAGAAATACAGAGAAACAAAGCAAGCTCAAGTGATTGTCAAAAAGTACTCTAGAGAGATTGGAATAGAGTTTGGGATCGAAAAATGCACCACTCTGCAGTAGAGCCGCCGACATGTTATCTCTCAATAGAAAAAAGTTTCATATGTATTTATCAATATTTAAGCAACGCGCGAAGTTCTGTTTAATTAATATCATAATTATGGATGTTCTAGATCTAGAGTCAAGCTAAATATTACTTCATATTTAACAATATTTATGAAAAATTAATAGAAGAGCCCGTTCATGGTATTATAGTCGACGGCTTTATAATTATGAAAATGAATCTGTTTCTTGTTGCAGAATTAAGTACACAGTACGGCGGTTCCGGTTCCAGTTCAATACAACGTACTAAGAAGGGCCGGCAATCCGGCTCTTCTCTTGGTACACCACAACCTGGTAAGATTCATTCATAAACCCATTCAAAAAATGAGTTAAATAAATCAGATAACGTACATGTTGCTACAGTGAGCAAAATAACAAATATTTTGTTAAACAAAAATAAAACCAGGTTGGACAACTTACGTTAAAAAAAGTTTCATTTCAATTAGTTAAAAAAATGTAGATTCTACACACAAGACGTCAAAGTTTAAGGTTTCCTTTTTACCATTTCGTGGCACGAGAAAAGGGAATAATCCTATAACAACTAACAGCGTCACCTTCCAAAGAGGCATCTATCGGGGCAACGGAATAAGCCCTCTTCTCTTCTACCTCGCACTATTTCCACCATTTCTCGCAGTTTGTGATTCCCAAGGATACTTCTGCGGCAAGCCTGGATATCAAAAGGATAAACGACACTCTTGTACTTTAAATCGATGATTTCAAGTCATGTGCTAGAAATGCAGAGAAAAAAAGCTAGCTCAAGTGATTGTCGAGAATTACACTAGAGAGATTGGAATGAAGTTTGGGATCGAAAAATGCGCCAAGATTCATTCGAAGCGAGAACGACTTGCTGGCTGTAGTTTACCACTCTGAAGTAGAGCCGCCGACGTATAATCTCTTAATAGAAATAAGTTTCATATACATTTATTAATATTTGAGCATCGTGCGAACTAAAAAAGCGCCGGCCCTCGGCCGCGCAAGATTTCTAAAGTGGATGAAAAATCATACTTTTTTATACTACCTAGTTTTCTTTTTTTGATCTATAAAATTATTAGAAGAGCCCATTCACGGTATAAAGTCGATGGCTTTATAATTATAAAAATTAATCTATTTCTTGTTGCAGAATTAAGTACACAGTCCGGCGGTCAAGGTTCCAGTTCAAAGCCACCTATTAAGAAGACCCGGAGATCTGGGCCTTCTCCTGGTTCACCAGAAGCTGGTAAGATTCATTCTGAACCCATACAAAAAATAAGTGAAAATAAGCAGATAATGTACATATTGCTACAGCGACCATACAAGTATTTTGTACAAGATATCCCATTTTAAAGTTTCCCTTTTTCCATCTCCCGATATGGGAAAGGAGGAATTTCAAAATGGGATGACGAACCGGCGAAACCCTTCTGTTGAGTAGACGAATTAACGCAGAGATGACTTGGTAGATTGCTACGATGTCAGCATTATCACTGTTCACAAAGGCTATATAGCGCGTAAACACCATTGGTGTTTCTTGGTGGTGTTTGTAATATGAACCTTGCTTTGTTGTATCAAGCGGGTCGTTTCAAAAGTTCCCGGTTGACTGGAGCAAAATTTTAAGTGACGTGGTAATATTTACCATGTAACAGTACATTATTGCAAATTATTAGTGACCGTCCCTGATTAATGAGGAATTCAATGGAACGTTTTAAAAGATCTGAATTCTCCGGGAAGCATGGAATTCTTTCCATCTTTAAACTCCATTAAAATCTTTTGAATTCTGATAAAATCTTTAGAATTGACGTTGAATTATTTCAAATTCTTTCAATTCTTACTTACTTCTAGTGCACTCTCTTAAACTAAAGAAGATAAATTGTCACTGGTTGAATTAGTATTTTGAATTATCACTCGTGAGGCAGTAGATTCAACCAGTGACATAGCGCTGCGCGTGGCCAAGACATGAACCTCCAGTCGTCTGGTACTAGTGTTTGTATTATAAGCATTTGGGGCTAGGCTGCAATAAGCAGAGGGCATAATATCTTTTATTTGAAAGTGGAGAGGCCCCTGGCCACTTGGGCTTGACTTTAAACGACGCGACACGAGGATATAACGATCGGCCTTCCCACAATTAGGCGCAGCGTATTATATCCTACGTTTTATATTGCAGCCCGGCCCTCATTTATTGTTGTGAGAGTAAAGTGCGCTTTTTGAAAGATAATTTTGCAAATGTTAGGAAAATACTAATAAATGATAAGTGTCATACCTAACCAGGTAACTAAAGACAACCCGTACGACCAGTTGACTACTGGTACTGAGAAATCAGTGACCCTCACTAATTAAAGCAGTGACGGAACTCCATTGAGTGAACAAGGGAAATATCACTGATGGTCAGTGACGCACTTTTGGCTGTTTGATCCAGTGAGACTTTAATGGAAAATCAGTGAGCTTTCTCTTATTCATTTTAAGATAGCAGCACTCGCCAGAACGGAGCCACTGACTGCCTTGACTGCTAGTTGCAGCCAAAAAAGAAGGACAAACAGCCCCCAATAAGTGCTCGTAGAGTTTTTTTCGTCGACTGGTCTCTAGTCCTTCGTGGTGAATTAAAATCGATCTTGATGTTAGTCAGGTGATAAACTTTTTAAATTATATCATACCTTTTGCCTTCTTTGAAAACCTCGCGCGTCCCTTTAAAAGCCACTTTTTAATGGCATGCTTAGACGAAGCATATGAAGTTCTGCAGCATGTTTCAGGTCCGTTGAGGGCTTTTGTAGTCCCATTTTTTGCAAGCATATCTGCTTTCTCGTTACCTTCAATGCTCTTATGCCCGGGAACCCAGATCAAGTAAACCCATTTTTGACCGGACACTTCGAGAAGCACTTGAAGGCTACTCCAGTCAAGTCCGGATGTAAACTTTTTTGATTGAAGAGCTCTAAAAGCAGCTTGGCTATCGGAGCATATGTAAATGTGGTGGTTAACAAACACACGTTTACGGATCTCCTCTAGGCAGGTCGCAATGACTACGATTTCAGCGTCAAATATCATAGGTTATTTTCCCAGTGCGATTGTTATCTCCGCACTAGGTTTAATCCCATGTACTCCATCTCCAGAGCCAATGAAGTCTTTAGAGCTGTCTATATACGAGACGAGTCTTCCCGTTGTAAATAAATTGCTTCTCCTCTGTTCATCATGCCAGTCCTTCCTTTCCGGGAAGGTCACCACAAAGGCTTCATGAACGAGTATTATTTCAGCATGTTATCAGAGTGCATGCAAAGCATTTTATCCCCCGACAAAACGATCTTTATTAAAGCATACAGATCAAGGAAAGCGGCATTTTTATGGCTCTCCTTCAAAAAATTTTGTCTCCATCTGCCGCAGTCCAGAGAAAGGACCCTTTGTAGGCTCTCCAGCTGTTTTTTGGAACTAACCAAACTTGTTCTTGGCACCTAGATTAATAAGGCATAAGTGTGAATTGGTCTACTGATTACCGTAAATGAGCAGTGAATTATATTGGTTTTACGTCGCCAGAGTTTTTCCAATAGCGCCTCAGTAAGCCCAAGAGGCTGCTGTGGTATTATTTACTACCGCATCAACATGTAGTCTCCAGTTTATTTTGAGGTCAATGATGACTCTAAAGTACTTAGCTGATGAAATTTATTCGGGCACATATGTTAGGGAATAGCGGCATATTGTGCCCTATTTTGACTGAAATGTCTTATAAATTCTGATTGAAATGTGATTTCAGTTTGTGTTTTTTACTAGGTGCAGCTCATATTATCAGGGAACATATGTTATTACTTAAAACTGCTTTTCGACTACTAGTTCCAGGCAAACTGCGCTTCCCTTGGAGAGATTATTCAAATTATGCTCTTTGCGTTAAGACGCTCCATAGTGTGCAAGCATTATAGAAATAAATAAAAGTATATTTCTCATTTTGGAAGTAAATAATATGCATTTTATAAAAAATGTGATTGTTATAAACAAATTCACTGGATGTGCAATTCTTCAAAGTTCGGAGTACTTTTTTGTAAATTTTTTTCAACTGATTTACCAATAATATTCTGGAGCAGCAGGTTGATATTTTATGAAAAATGTGATTTGTAGGAACAAATTAAAGAACAAATTCGCTGTTGGTGCAATTTTTGAAAGTTTGAGGTACTTATTTTGTAAATTTGATTCAAGTGGCTTTTCAGTGATATTTCAGACCAGAAAATTGTCATTTTATTAAAACTGTAATTACTAGAAACGAATTCGTAAGGTAGATCAATTAAAAGTTATGTGCAGGGTTGTAACAGAATCTCTTTGAAGATTATTTTTGATTCGAGCTCTTTTTCTTCTTCAGTTAAAATCAATCAAGTTTTCAAATAATTAAATGCAATCAACGTATTGAAATAAATTTCTAAAAAGTAGTACCTTCAACTATTACAAATTGTACAAACTGCGAATTTTTTTACGCTAATGAACGTGCGTGACTTCATACGGCAGCTTATCCTTCTTGGAATTAAAATGGTTTTAAAATAGTTCTGAATTGAATTTCCCTATATAATTCTTTTTGAGACTTAAAAATAGTATATTACTTTTTGAAGTAAATATGTCGCTATTTTAATTTCAAAAATGCGTGTCTCCTTATTTTCCACGTACAAAAACATATTTCAGGGTTCAAGCTAATCCTGAACATGTCACCTTCCGGCCTGCATGATTTGAAAGGGATTAGGTCTATACCGAAAATTCACCAGACAATAATATGCTGTAACATCCCACAGCCTTATTGGTTTCATCCCTTATTTAGCGAAATCGAAAAATTTCCCGAATCGTTAAACAGTTTTTTGAACAACTCAGTACATAGCGGATAGCAAATGGAAAATTGCGGATAGACTGTTTTTCTGATTTATTTGTTTTGCCTGTCTGAAAATATTGCGACGCATGTGTGCATAGAAGTGCATTACTTTTTGTATAAAATAGTTTTTTATTTAAACAATATTGCCAGAAGGGATTCATGATATTTAACATACAGACATGTCTTTTAAAACAAATTAATCCTTTATTCCTTCTTGCAGAAGCAAGTTTACAGCTCGTGCTTAGCCTTTATGGCGAATGGCCTCGATATCCCGGCACTGGCCTAAGTCTTGGCGTTACTTCTTCTACTTCTCCCTCTCATCACATATTTCTCGATCCTGCTTTTCTTATACTCGGACGAAGCCTTAAAAAACTTGGATTTGTTCAGCTTACTACCAGAGCTCCTTCGAGCGCAAAATTCGAATATCGGAAATATACTTTTCATACAGAAACGAAAGTTAAGCTGTCTATAGGATACAAAAAATTTGCGCCCATACCAGCCAGAGAACAAATTGTACTAATAAATGCTAAAGGTGAAGCTGTTGCAATATTTATGCCTATAGGTTGCCATGTCGGAATACATGCTGCAAAAAAGGTCCCCAAGCGTTCGAAAGTAAACATACTATCCCACCTTGCTGTAAACATGAATGACATAGAAATGAATGAAGTTTTAGTAGGGTCCAATTACATAATAGATTCAGTGTTTAAAGTAGAAGAACAAGAAATCTACGATTCACTACAGCACAGCTTCTAAAAGAAATTTCAAACTTTTATTCCATTGCGCATGGTCCAAACTGATACCTATGCAATGCACGGTGCAACTGAACTGATTCTCAACTACAGTTTTTTGCAAATGGGATGGTGTTTTTGATTAAAGTTCTTTAGCATCTTGCGAACAATTTGAGACCAAATTTCGAATAAGCGATTGTGTCATTTTTGAAAAATAATCAAATTATGAGTTAGATTCTATAGTGAACGGGACATGGAGGGTGTTCATTTTCATTTCAAGTGTTTGAATGAATTAAAACTTTGATTCAAATTACCCTGAATATTCACGACAGTTATTGCGAGCTGTATGCAAATTGAACCGTCTTCCTGCCTAAGTGTGTGGAGAATACCTTTTTATGTATCATAGTTAAAACATGTCGCTTATCAATGTTTAAAGTACTATTAAATTAAAATTTTCTTATTTGAAAACAATTTAAAAGACGTATTGAACTAATAAACCATTTAATAATACGGTTATAATGATATCTCTTGAAAAGTTTT
>CAKNWU010159661.1:4339-14736 GCA_932072015.1 Andricus quercustozae | reverse complement strand
ATATCACACTGGCAAAGGCAAGACACTGGCAGGACCATCTGTGGGCTAGTCGTGAATGAATGACGGAGCAGGAAACTACCTTAGTGACATAGGAAAGCGAGAATTGGAATAAGGAAGAGTTATTTCAAAGTGAACTAGCACCACGGTCGTATGTACACCCAAGAGCAATGATTCTTTCCCTCTAAACAACTTCACACCGTACCGCCTCTCTCCCTCTAACTACCGTCACTGAAGTTGGTCAGAGGGTGAGGGACAGTACAGTCTGAAGCAGGACCCCCAAACTACAATGCTTTTGACGAAGTTTTGGGTAAAAATTACCGGTAAATGTCCGCTGTGAACGTCACGTCCGCGTCATACATGTAAACTCTGTGTCAATGATAACACTAGTTTTGTGTGCGACATTGTTAGAAAATATCACGTGAAAAATAACGTACCCTAACTTTATAATATGTTGTTTAAAATTTTAGCATGCTCACGTTTTAGCATTGAGGAAGTCAAGGAGTTTACGTACACTAACCGACAGCAATCCTTGGGAACTTTACTCTCTTCGGATGTAATTTCACACAGTAATTCATAGAAAAATACCTGTGCAGAAACTGAATCTACGAATTTGTAAGTGGAATCATTTGAAAGATTAGAAAAGTTCGCGTCGAATAATCGCACTTTGAAATTATTTTAATGAACGAGTCAAAACATATTTTGTTTCAAAGTTAAACGTTTTTTTTAGCTAAATGAATATTTTGAAATCTTGAGTTCAACTCTTTGCCAAATCTAGAAAAGTGTACCTAAACATTTGGAAAAGTCATAAAATCAAGAGTAAAACCTACTCTTCAAATCTAAAACAAGAGAACAATTAAATGATATGTACATAATTACTGAGTATCCATACAAAATATTTACTCGTGCAATATTAATTTGTAGGAGCCAAAAGTTCGGGATTCGTCGTTAACTTTAATTTTTTGATAAGGTGCAATTTCGGATTCCTTCATATTCCCATTGTTTATCTAATTGAATCTGAAGTTGCACCTTATCAAAAAATGAAGATTAACGACAAATCTTGGACGTTTAGCTCCCAAAAATTAATATTGAACGAAAAAATATTTTGTATGAATACTCAGCAATTACATAATATTTCATTGTTCTCTTGATTTAGGTTTAAAGAGCAGGCTTTAGTCTTGATTTTTCCAAATTTGTAGGCACACTTTTCTAGATTTGGGAAAGAGTTGAACTCAACATTTCAAAATTTTCATTTAGCTAAAAATACTTTTAACTTTGAAACTAAATATTTTTTTACTCGTTCATTAAGGTATTATACGGATAAATGCATACAAAGAGCTATCCAAACGAAGAACAAACACAATCCTGTTGAAGATGCTCCAATTTCACGTCGATCAACTGAATAGGTGTGAAAGTGTCTAACCTTTCGGACCTCTTTGTTCTTTCATACTTTCAGGGCTCTACTTCATAAACGAAATGGACAAAAATTCTGAAATTTTCACAGAATCTCTGCATTGTGCCCTTCTACTGTGTCTCAGTTTTTATGAAAAAAAAATTGTCAGAACCGTTTAGGCGTCATGCTAAAATATGTTACATTTTCAGTACATTGGGATAGGCTTTACGTACATAAGATCCGATTTTAGATTTTACATATCTCAACTTCGAAATGGTCAGCCCTTTTCTAATTGCACCAAACTTTAGATAACACTCTAATACATCGACAGACATACAAAGTCGTATATTCAGATTCTGCACATATATTTTTCTTTGAAGTGAAGTATGATTTTTCAAACCGTCAAATGAAATGTACCAAAACTTTTTGTTGGTAGTGTACTTACGATTTTTAATGAGGAAAAATTGGAATGTTAGTGATTACGTTTTTTGCTGCTCACGGTATCAAAAAACAGTTCTTATGCACGGGACCAAATTTTCTGAAATGCAGTACTTTTCATGGTTGAATTTAACCCCAAGAAACGATCAATAACATGCTAACTAATGTGATGCCTATTATCTTTCATTGGTCTATCTACTTCAAATTTAATGGACAGATAGATATTACTGTTCTATTTATTCGGTTAACATTTGAAAAATATTCTACCGAAAATCGATTTGTTTGGGGGTACTACATTAAAGAAGAATACATGAGATGAAAGATAATGTTTGAGGATGTAACAATTACTGGAGTAGAAAGATGGGAAGAAAATGCAAGCTATGTGAGAAAGGGACAGGGATTTTAAAACTTTGGCTGACAGATTGTGATAAGATAGAAAAAAGAAGCATGGTAATGGGAAAGATTCTGCATGAAATGGGAGAAGTGGAGCTGGTTGAATGGTTGAGGGCATTGGAAAGGAGGAAGAAAGAAAAGAGAGGAGAGGAGATAGATGGTGGAAGGGGTAGAATACGTATTATTAGAGAACAAGATAAATGTCAAATTTGTTAGTTGAGTATGAGCGTAGGGCTGGCAAGCGCAAAGATAGGAAGGACAAGAGCATGGGATAGAATTAAGGCGAGAGGGAAAAAGAGGCAAAACGTTATAAACGAAAAGTTCAGTTGATGCGTTTCGTGCGAGAACTAAAAGGCGCAATAAGATAAGATAAGGCAAATAGTAAGTTGTAGCGTTTACGTGGTAAGTTAAAGATAAGGGTTAGGAGGATATGTATGTACAAACGAGATATGTGTAGGGAATTAATTTAAATTATGGTATGGTTAGAAGTTTGTAAATAGTGTAAATACATGAACCCCGATCTAGCAGACCTGTCTGCGTGTTCTTGGACCCTAGTGGCCAAAATAAATCATGTTTTTGATAATAATAATTATTATTATGATAAAAAGATGTTTGATTTAAATAATTATAATTTGAAATTGTCTAATTCTCGAAATTTCAATTTTAGTCTATTCTATTTTGAATGTAGTGAATTTGTACTCTCGGAAGTACTAAAAGGCCATAATTTTTAAATTGCACAATTTTGAACGATTCAAATTTGAATAAGAAAATGTTGAATTTTCCAATCTAAAAATTGTTCTAATTTAAATTCAATTTTTCAAATATTAAAAGCTTCAAAATTAAAACTTCTCAACAATTATGGGTTTCAATTTGAAGATGTGCATTTTTTAATATTGGAATTTTAAATAAATTTTTTGAATCTAGAAGGGTTGAAATAACAACTGTTAAATTTCTAATACTATAGATTTCAAATGATCTAATTTATCAAGCTTCGACAAAAATCATTAAATTTAGAACATTATAAATTACAAATTCTTTAACTTTTAAGGCATTGATTTCTAAATTAATCAATTTTGAGAAATTTTAAATTTAAACCAAACAATTTTGTAGTTACTGATGCGCAGTTACTGACGTCAATTAGGTACTTTCACTTCAACCACCAGCTATCACATTTAAAGTGATTAGATATATTCTTCTACTAAAATCAGGAATAAAAAAATCCCCGCAAAAAAAAGGTCCTGTCATTTTCCGAATTTTCCCCGTCTAGTGGTCACCCTATTATCCTATGTTTGAATTACTTCCAACTTCTGATTGAATCTAATTTTAATGAGTAATTTCTTTTACTATAAAAAGAAGAACAAGAGAAACATTTGAAAGTACTATACTCTCAGGACCTAAAATAAAATAAAAAAGTCAGTAAAAAAACAAAGAATTAAACAACTCACCTGAGATGACAATCTCATCCGTTTCCATAGGTTCATACCCCATGGACTGCGAAGGTTCCCTCGAATTTTCGGATTTGGCAGATTGACTAGGCACTTCCGTGTTATCAAACTGTCCATAGGACTGTGATGGCGCTTCTTGACTAGTCTCGGTAACAGTGTCCTCAAAGTTAATTCTCGAATGATCTTCCATAATCTGATCTTCCACCTGAGAAGACAATTCATCTACTTGGGAGATGCTTGAACTTTCCAAATTATAATGATCCGTCTGCACTTCATCAATCTCCATATTGTCATCCTCTTCTTCTACAGACGCCGACGGAAAAACTTCCGAATCTTTAAACTCTGCACTTGAAGTAGCTGGTTTCTCTTCAGCTGGTGAGTCCTCAATTCTAATCCTTTTAATCGGTTGGCTATCAACAACAGCTTCTGCTTCATCGGATGTATCTACTTGATCATAAATTTGCATCTGAACTTGAGATGCTTCAGTTTCTTGAGAAGCTTCAATCACCTGCGAAGTTTCAATTTCTTCCTGAGTTTCAATCTGAACCTGAGAAGTTTCAATTTCTTCCTGAGTTTCAATCTGAACCTGAGAAGTCTCAATTTCAACATGAGAAGCTTCGACTTCGATCTGAACGCGAGACTCTTCAACATCAACTTCCGATCCTCCGATCTGAACTTCTTCCGATTTTGTTATATCATACGAACAATTCTCCGTCGACTGAACTTCCAAGTTGGATTCTGAAGTGACGACACAAGTCTCTTCCGATTCTTCGATGATTACTTGTGACAAAACCTGTTCTTCAGAAACGGGAACTTCCTGTGAAGAATAAACCTCTTCCGAAATCAAAGAATTTTCCTGGAGATTCGTCGTCACCGATTCCTCAGCCAACATAATATTCTCCTGAGAAACCGAAATCTCACTTTCCTGCGAGACGTGAATCTCAGTTTCCTGAGACATCTGAATCTGACTTTCATGCGAAAACTGAATCTCACTTTCCTGAGAGATCGGAATTTCACTTTCTTCAGAGATCGGAATCTCACTTTCCTGTGAGATCGGAATCTCACTTTCCTGTGAGATCGAAATTTCACTTTCTTCAGAGATCGGAATCTCACTTTCCTGTGAGATCGGAATCTCACTTTCCTGTGAGATCGGAATCTCACTTTCCTGTGAGATCGGAATCTCACTTTCCTGTGAGATCGGAATCTCACTGCCCTGTGAGATCGGAATCACACTTTCCTGTGAGATCAGAATTTCGTTCTGCGATATTGGAATCTCATTCTCATGCGAGGTGATGATCATCTCCGAAGAAACGATGACATCCTCAGCTACCACGTTCTCCGAAACAGCAGAAGCTTTCGAAACAAGCATTTCCGAAATACGAACGTCAGCAAAACTTTGATCACTTGCGACTGTAGTTTCAACAGAGGCATTGTACTGAACATCGTCCACGTAAGAATCATCAATGATTGGCATCGATGGTGTTGTTTGGACCGGCGAGCTTTCCACTATCATATTCTCGGGTATTGAGACAGAATAAGAAACCCTCGGCATATTTTTATCATCCTGGCTTTCAATCGTCATGCCTTCTTCCATACTTGGAATAACTAAATATTGAGTTACTGGTTCTGCCGTTTGAGTGATCTCAGTCGTTGCAGGCTCCATCATCTCTCCAATATCTGGCATCGAATTTCCTGGAACCTGAATTTGCGCCTCGCCACTCATAAAAGAAAGACTCGGGTTCGTTATCGTGATCGGAAGTTCCAAGGAAGTTGGTATCGTCGTAGAAACTGCAGAAGGCGTTGCTTCTGACTGAATCGATAAACTAGTTGGCACTTCCATAGGCGTCATGATCGGTTGGTTCAAAGTGAGAGAGGTCTCAAGCACTGAAGGAGAGGAAATTGGTTCGGTTGGTGGAATGATGGTCGATTGGAGGATCGTCTGATTTATCAAACTCGTCTGGGTTAATGAGCTCATGACACTGGAAGTCGAAACTTCCGGTAGTCCGATTTCTTGTTGGAAATCCGTATTCGCCAAGGCGGCTGCTAGGATATCTTGACTGGATGTCTGAACAATCTCAGAAGATGGGAAACTTTCCATCATGGAAGATTGACTAGATTCGTCTCCAGCGGTCTGCAAACTCGAAACGGTTCCGTTATCGTACTGAAGGACGATATTATCGAGAGTTCCTTCCAAGGACATTAGAGTATTGTTGTCCAAAGATTGAATCTGACCTTGTTCGTCAGTCGTTACCAGCATAAAAGACTGCGTTCCATCACTATCTTCAATAGGAACTGCGATTATCTGAGGTTGTGTTGTTATTTTCGCTTCTGGGACTTGATTCTTTATTTCCGTGGGTTCAGCCTGAGGTTCTTGGTTTCTTAGACATAATTCTGGTACTTCTTCTATCTTTGGTTTTTTGGCGCTGATTGGCTCCAAGGGTGGAAGAGTAAGTGGGACTGAATAACTGGTGGAACTCATGGGCGATGTTGTTGTTGCAATCGAGCTTAAAGCGGCGCTGAGAATATTTCTTTGAGATTTTGCTTTCCTGGGAGACAGACTCTGCCTTTGTGGAGACTTAGTAACTGGTGCTTTAGAAAATGATAGACGAGGGACTGGAGAATTTTGAGCACTCTGGCTCATTAGTGAGTCAGCTGTTTGGTACAACTTGGAAGTTTTCTGTCGACCGGAAGTTTTTGGAAGATTCACTTTTTGGAGAGAACTTGAGGTGACCAATTTTGGTCTTTGGTTGGCCGGGGAGAGAACACTCGTCTGAATGGATTCACCCACAGAAGAGATCAAAACAGGCGAGCCTTGAACGATTTGCCTTATGCCCTTTTTAGCTTGAGGCGAGGATCTTTGATCAGATTGGTAGACAATCGTACTGCCAGCTATTTTCAAGGGGCTTCCTTTTTGTTGGCCTTTCTGGATGACAGACATGGGCACTTTCTGCTGAATTTTTTGGTATTGGAGCTTAGCACCTTTCGGTGGAGCTTTGCTAGCCAGAGCCTTAACTTGCTGTCCGGTTATCGGAGTCAAAACAGTACCTTTCGAACTGACAATCGTCTGCGGAACAGTGGTGAGAATATTCTTCGACCCTAGGTTCGGGGAGAGAAGAGTGCTTCCTTTGCTGACCACAGTCTTAGCAAGAATCGGCCTTCCTGGCATTGAGGAACTGCTGATGGTGGTGTACATTCCACCCTTGGTTAGAATCGTAGGCGAGAGAGTTCCAATGACCCCAGCTTTATTAATAGTCCCTGCGATGGGAGTCAGAACACCCTTGTGGGAAATTAACCCCTGGGGACTGAGAATCTTCTGACCGGGGGACATCTTCGATGTCGTTGGTGAGTTTGCATCAGCCTTTGGAGCAATCACAGTCTTGGAAGTGTAGTTCGCCGGACTAATGGAAGAAATCACGTGTCCTTTGCTGGTCATGAGTCTCTGAGTCTTCTGGCTAGATTTTGCGATATTTAGTGGCAGAATTTTCGGCTGAACTGCCTGCGAAGAGAGGATCATGAGCTTCCGATCTTGCTGAACGATCTGAACACTTTCTGGACTTTTGTTCGTAGGTAGAGCGATTCTCTGTGGAGTACCGGGTTTCGTTTGGCACCGAACTTGTTGTCCACCGGCACTATGAACGATAACGTACTTTCCAGGGGTTCCTTTCGGTGACATGTAGCTTGTGGCCTTTCCTGTCTGGGCATTTTGGAACTTGAGACTCCTGACGCCTCCCGTGAGGGGAGGGCATATCGTCTTGATGCTTGTAATCGTCGGTTTTCCTTTGGTCTTGTTCTTCAAAATAGCAGGAGTCCCAACTTTCTTTTTCAGGAGTGTCATATCGGAGTCGTTGGATGCTGTTAGTTGAGTGGAAGTCGTTGCTTGTTCAGTGGAAATGGCAGTTATCTGCGGAGCAGGAAAGCTACTGACTTCTGGTGTTAATAAGACACTTACTTGAGCAACTGGTGTCTTAACTTCAGTAGGCATCATACCGGAAATAACAACGGGCATGTTCTCGATGCTCTCGGGCGTAAGGACATCTTCGCTAAGAACAAACGGCATGTTGTTAATGTCAAGTTCCATATCTTCGAGACTCGATGAACTTTGTTGTATGCACTTCTCCGAAATCGAAATAGCTGCTATTTGGGGACTTTGAGAAGACATTTGAGAAAGATTCTTTTCAGCGTCGATTACTGCCGTCATTACCTCTTCCTCTTTTTTCAAAGCTTGAATCTTCTGAGACATGGATAGATTCTTCGTTTTCCCAGGTTCGAGCTTTATGACCTTTGCTGCTTTTGGACCCTCTTTGTTCGGACTCTCAGCTTCCAATTTACGTTTCACGCCTGCCTTTGATGGCAGTTTCTCGAGCAATTTTGATTTCAGAATCATTGGTTCTTTCAAGGCAACGTTTTCGATGATCCTAGGCTTCTCTCTTTTCTTGACCGGCACTGCAATGTCTGATGTTGGCGAAGATGGTGAAGCCTCTTCATATTTAAAATCAAGATTCATCGAATTGTCACTGTCATTCGTGATTTTCTCCTCGAGGTTTAGAAACTGATTAACAGGTTCTTCTGATTTTGATTCCATCTCTAGAGTTTGCCCGACGATAACTTCTACGCCTTGGAAGTTCTCCATCGCGATACCGGAAATGTTCTCTTGTCCTTGGAAATTAGAAACATACGGAGAAGGACTCACACTGTTTAAATCACTCTTCTTCTTTGGAGTTTTTCGTTGCTTCTTTTTGCTATGTGGAGCGTCTTCGTCGTCCGAGGATTTCTTATCCTTCTCTATCTGAAGGGTTTTTATAAAAACGTCCTGGAATGAAGCATTTACTCCAAACAGATCCTTTTCTTTCTTGGTTCTAGATCCAGTTTCAGGAGTGAATTTTCCCTTGTAACGTGTCTGCATCAGAGATTTGTTTACTGCAGTTTCGTCCTTAACAGTTTTTGGAGAAACGGACTCCATTTCCTCTAATTTCCTCTCGATCATCGAATACTGCTCTTCCATCTTCTCCGCCTCGTCATCAATACGTTTGCGGTCCATCGTGGAAAATCCTTTCTCAGTTGTCATTTCAGAAAGCTGGTTGATTTCCTGAGGCATCGATTCCACAACGACTGCAGCTGAAATCTGATCTTGCAGAGCATCAAAGACCTTCATCTCTTTCGGTTCAGACACCGCTTCTCCTGAGAGGACTTCTTCCAGAGGTTTGGAAACTTCCGCACTGCCCTGCAATCTTATCTGAAGTTCCATGTTTCCGATTTCGTCCAGTTTTCTCACATTCTCTATCTCGGCCAGCTTCTTGTTGTTCGAGATTTCGCTTTCAACATACTCCATTTGCGAAAGTTCAAACTTTTTAATCTGAGACTTTTTCGGAGGAAGCATGTCGATGTCCACATTGTACCGGGGGTTTTCGGTATTTTTGAGAATCGCGTTGAATGAGGATTTATCAATAGGCTCTTTTGGAGCGCTAATTTCAGTCTTGAGGTTCTCGCTTCGGGTAGAAACTTCGGGTTGTGGTTCTGGTATTTCAAGTAAGGTTTGAGCCTCGGTCGTTTCGATCATTTCTGGTTGAATAGTTTCAATACTTTCCGCAGAAATGGTTGTTTCTACTTCTAAGGATTCCACGACTTCAGTTGATTCAACAATTTCGGTCGATTCAACAACTTCACTTGATTCAACAACTTCGCTTAATTCAAGAACTTGGCTTGATTCCACGATTTCAGTTGATCCAACAACTTCAGTTGATTCAACAACTTCAGTTGACTCAACAACTTCAGATGATTCAACAACTTCAGATGATTCAACAACTTCAGTTGATTCAAAAACTTGAGTTGATTCAGCAACCTCAGTTGAGTCCACGACTTCTCTTGATTCCACAATTTCCGTTGTCTCAACTAATTCTGTCTCAAAAGTCTCTCCCATTTCGAGAGTTTGTATTAATGGAAGGTTCATGTCATTCTCGATTTCCATGGGAACTGTTTCTTCCACAGTTTGTTCCACTTCCATCTCAGGTTCTCCAAATCTCTCTGCAGTTGTGATATTTCAACTTCAGGTAGAATTGGTACTGAAACTTCTCGTTGAACCACAGACACTGCAACTTCTGGTCGAACTTCAGATATCGGAACTTCGGGCAGAATTTCTGCGATAAGAACTTCTGGAACTTCTTCAACAACTTGTTCCTGAAGTTCAGACTTCCTCCTCCTTCCAGGTTTCTTTTTTTCGGGTTTAGCTTCTTGAATTTTATTTTCCATCTTTGCAACTTCAATTTCTTCTTTTGGTTCAATAATCTTTTTCTTCCTGCCAGGCTTGCCCTTAGGTTTCGATTCTGGAATCTCGATCTCGTGTTCCATTTGATTCTCTTCTAGCATTTGTTGTTCTACTTCTGCGGCAGACTTCTTCCTCCTACCTCGTTTTTTCGGCTCTGGAACTTGTTCCGATTGTATTGGTCCTTTTAAGTCACTTTCAACTTGTAGCATCTCCTCTTCAGAAACCTTCACATCAGTGGAAATATCCGAAATTGAAGAAGAAGACTTCATTCTCCTTCGGGGTTTTCTGTGAAGGATTTCACATTGAACCTCTGGTTCAATTGGTTCTTGTAATTCGCTCTTATTTTCTTGCTCCTTAACTTCAGCAGATTTTTTCCTTGGACGTCCGACACTTTTCGTTTCCTTAGGCTTCGATTCAACCTCTTGTCTTCTTTCGATTTCACTTTTAATCATAGCTTCTGGTACGTTTT
>CAKNWU010159651.1:0-11831 GCA_932072015.1 Andricus quercustozae | reverse complement strand
CTGGTGACGATTGTAACTTGACTTCCAATGATAAGATTTTCCACATACGCATTGGTAAGTAGAACTGCCAGAATCAAATGTGACCCCTTGAGTATGCGACCAATCTGAAATTAAAGAAACTCTTTGTTAGAAGAATGCATTCCTTTTCCATTGATAAACCAAATATATATTATTTATAGAATACAAATTCAGAAATTATAATTAACTTTGATTTTTTAATTATTTAAGTTACTACAATTTCGAACCTGAAAACCAATTAAAATTAAATGCACCTTATAAACAAATTAACGTAATTTCGCTATTGTATAAATTTCTTTATTTACAAACCAGTTGTAATAAGCAGAAGTAATAATTTACAGATGAAAGACTTATTTACAAAAATAACTACCTTCATAGTAAAATAATTACGAAATAATTTATTACATAACAGAATATGTACAGTTTTTATGATACAAATTTTTACAAATTTTATTAATACTTTTATACAATCAGAGAAAAAGAGTGCTCTTAATTTCTTATCGAAAGTTGAAATCTTTCAAGATGAATTCACAATTTTCATATTTCTGTATGACCCAATTCATTTCAAATCATGCAGACAGTGCAATTTCAAGTCACAGAACTATGTTTGGTACTCGAATAATGAAGAAATCTTATAAGTTTTATGCGGCAAAACTATTTTTCTGGTAAGCGAGAATTTTTCTTCAAATTTAATTTTCGCATTTTTAAAAAAATGACATATTTGACAAAATCTTAAGAAAAAAGTTTGCTCATTTTAAAAACGTTTGCCAAAAAGTACCTCTTACTCTTTTACGATATCATACATCGTTTGCGAGAAAAATAAAAAAATGCAATGTCTTCTTTATAAAAGCACACATTTTTCGAAAAGATTTGTATTTTATCCAATTTTTTTCTTAAAAAAATTCAATTTTTAATTTTATCTGGCGAACAATGCAAGATAATATAAAAGAGCAGTAAGTAATTTTTGCAGAACATTAAAAAATAACAAAGTTTTTATCATTTTGTCGAATCTTTCATTGTTTCCAGGAAAATGCGAAAATTCAATTCTTAGAAAAAAAAAATTTTGTGGCCACAAAAATGGTTTGACTCACATAAAACCTTCACCATATTTTTTTTCAACGCGGTAAAGTACGTGTCGTTTTATTTCCTTTCAAAAACACATTTAAGAGGTAAATGATGAAGTTGCCCTGCCTGCAAAGCAAATTTCATCAATTTTAAATTGAAAACGTTAAAAATTAAATGATATAAAATTTTTTAAAGTTGCGCATAATGGCAATTGGAGCGATTATTTATTATTTTTAAAAAGTCTTCGAAACTAGTAGCCATCAAATACAAAACAAAATTACATTTCAATTTGAGGATTATTTCAAGTTTATTAAGAATCGAAGTTCAAACCTTTCAATTTCAGAACATTTAAATTAGTAAAAAGGCCAAATTTAAATCTTTACTGGATGTCACCAAATAGAGAAAAAATTGCTATTAAATGTAATTTCAGTCTCAATTTAATTAGAATTTAAAAATATATATTCACAATATACAAATTCGAAGAGCACTTATATACAATATTTGAAGCAGCTTTGGATACTTTTGAATTTAAAAAAATTCTAAAATACTTTAAAAGTAGCATCTATCAGTCAAAATTTAAAAATCTGAAAACCCTAAATTTACAATTAGGTAATGTTTTACAAGAGTCCATCAGTCTAGTTTTCATTTTTTTTTAAACTTCTCATAGACTAATTATATTTAAATCACATGTCCATGAACGCCCAAAATATGTCTGTGATAGTTTGTTTTTCTCTTGAATCCTTTTAGGCAAATTTCACAAATATACTTTGCAGGTTGTCCACATTCATAATCCAAATGTCTATTCAGGCTTCCCTTATTTTGATAAAGTCTTCCACATCTATGACAAGCATAAGGTTTCAGCATTATTTCACCTCCTGGAAATAAAAAATAAAAAAATTCATGTTATTATTATGATAAATTATTGAATAAATGATCAAATAGTTTTATGACTCTTCACATGAAAATTGAAAAAAAAGGATATTTAGGAACAGGTACAATAAAATTTAATTTAGGTAATACTAAAATAGAAACAGCAAGAATAATAAAAAATATAACAGCTTCTTAGAAACGGATATATATTTTTAATGAAATATTCACCAGTTAAAAAAATATTTATTTTTATTTTGCAGTCACTAAGTGCAAATCTCATTTTTGTACAATGTGCTATATCCATTGAATTTTTTCCTGTGCATTAAACAATAAATTATGAGAATTGATAAATTAAAACTGCATTCCATGAACGTTGGCACCATGCCTACGGTAATGCGATTTGTGCTTAAAGCTTTTTGGACAAAATGGACAATCGAATTGAGGAATTTGTCCACATTCATATTGAAGATGTCGACGTAAAGTGTCCACTCGTCCATAAGATCTTCCACATTTTTCGCAAGGAAATGGTTTTTGGATTTTCAGGTGTCCTCTAAAATTGAGATGCACGAGTTCTGAAAGCAAATAAATAAACAAAAAAATAGTTTGGTTATTTAAAAACTTTGAATCTTAACTTTTTTCATAGACTAATAAAGCATTAAGTCAGAGTTTCATATAAAAAGCTAAAAGAATCGAACTAAGAGGATTGGATAGAGGGACCAAATGAAAATAGGTAAATAAAAATAAGTTTGTGAGTTAAAGATTCCAAATAATGTCAAAACCATTTTTATTAGATGATTGAATTTATATTTTATTTTATCAGAATCTATTAAATTTGAGCATGAACAATTTTTCAATCCAGAAAATAGTTCTACATTTCAATAAATACGAGCACATATAAACAGTATTTTGTATTAAAATAATTATGCCCTTCAAAAATGTTTCAGCTCGCATTGTGGACATTAACCAAATGCCTCATGAAGCTGCTTCTTTGTTTAAATTTTTTGCCACAATACATGCAAGAATGTTGAGGCAATTTTCCGCATTCTTCCCTGAGATGTCGATTTAGAGAAATTTTCCAGGCGTATCCTTTTCCACAAAGATTGCAGTTATAAGGGCGATCAGAGGCTTGACTAGGAATTTGAATTTTGTAGCGTGAATCTGAAATCAAAAGAATAAAAATATGACAATCTATTCTAAATAACAAAAATCAACTATTTACACACATTTAAAAGCAATCAAATCTGTACGGCTACTTTTTTATCTACTACAGTAATAATTATTTTCGTAACAAATTTTTTTATTACAAGTTTATTTTTAAATCTCAAACGTGTATATTAAAGATATGTCGGTAAATATTATGCTTAAGTCGATAATACAATAGGAAAGCAATATTCATCTTTATAATATATCTAAAGAGCTAAATATAATAATTACTGTTAGCGTAAATTGAAAAATTGTATTTGATGAATTCGTTAATATTTTTTAGTAATTTTAACGTTGAGATTCGTCGAATTCTGGTCTGGAAGGAACAGCAGTTTTTCGAATTTTGCTTTCCTCTCGTCCCTTTGCTTGTCGGAACCATTCTCGTACTCGAAACTCGAAAGTTAATTTATCAGCATTTTCAAATGAAGACATTGCAGCGGCTGGAATAAAAAAATGTGTTTAGTTATCTAGATAACATTATTTTGCAGAAAATTAAAAATCTCGAAAGTTGAAAAATACTGAAATTATAATTACCGAAATATAAAAAATGCAGAAAAATTATATTTTCCATAATTTTAAATTTTAGAAGATAAATGAAATTACCGAAAATATTTATTAATGAAATTAAAATATTCCGAAAATGTAAATTAACGAAATTAGGAAAATTCCGAAATTTCCAATTACTGAAATTATTAAATTCCCGAGGCTGTATAATTACCAAAATACTTCCTTTTTCCAACACGATAAATTACAATTTCTAATTAAAAAAAGTTTATAAATACTTGTAATTTATTAATGAAGCAAAATTTATTCAATATATTATAATTTTAATGTTAATAATAGTATTTTTTAATATTCTAATATTTCGAATTAATGATCAGTTAAATCTTAGAATTAATCAAGAAGTTTATTAAAATAATTCAAATCTACTACTATTTAAGATTAATAAAATCATTGATCAATTCACATTTCTTTCAATATAATACATTCTTCTTACATTGTTTCGTTCTGAAATTTAATTTGGGGCAAAAAATTCGAATAAAAAAAATGAAATATACCGAAAGTGAAAATTAAAGAAACTCTAAAAAGTCAGAAATTTCAAATTACAAAAATTACTCATCTTCCGAAGTTGTATAATTACTGATAAAAATCCCCGTCCCTTTTCCAGATCGGAAACTGACCATTTAAAAATATATATATATAAACATTTATATTTTATTAATGAAACAAAATGTATTACATATTATTACATATCATTATTTTAATGTCAATTACAGGAATTTTTAATTGTTACTATTCTAATATTTCAAATGAACAAACTATTAAATCTTAAAGTTAATCAAGAAATTCATTAAAATAATTCAATTATATTATTATTTAACATTAATAAAATCTTTGATCGAATCACATTTATTTCAATATAATACGATCTTCTTAAATAGTTTGGTTCTGAAATTTCATTTGGGGAGAACAATTGTTAAGAAAAAAAAATTGAAATATTCAGAAAGTGAGAATTAACGAAACTCGATGAAGTCAGAAATTTTAAATTACCGAAATTATTAAATTTCCGAAGTTGTATAATTACCGAAATCCCTCCTCCCCCGGGCCCTTTTCCAGGTCGAAAAATTAACATTAAAAAAAATGGTATAAACCTTTATAATTTATTAATAAACCAACATTTGTTTAACATATTATAATTTTAATGTTAATTATATCAATTTCCAATTTGCACCATCCTGATATTTCAAATTAACCAACTGTTAAATCTTAAAATTAATCAACAAATTTATTAAAATAATTCAAATCAATTAATATTTAACATTCATAAAATCTTTGATCAATGCACATGTCTTTGAACATAATACATTCATCTTAAGTTGTTTCGTTCTAAAATTCAATTTAGAAGAAAATTGTAATACAAAAAAAATCAAATATTCCGAAAGTGAAAATTAACGAAACTAGAAAAATTCAGAAATGTCATATGACCGAATTTATTCAATCCCCCAAGTTCTATAATTAACCAAATTTTGAAACCCAAATTTTCAAAATGTTGAAATCGTAAATTCATAAAATTAATAATTTCTCTAAATTAGTAAATTTCCGAAATTTCAAATTCCCTTATATAAAATAAAGTATTATTCTAACCTTTTCGAAGGCATATAAAACATTAAAATGTTTTTTTTCTCGTGTATTTCAAATTTTGGGAATTTACTAGCCTCGACAATCTACTAATTTCGGAAATTTACTAATTCCGACAATTTAATAATTTCGGTAATTTGAAATTTCGGTATTTTGAAAATTCGGGTTTTAAAATTTCTGTAATTATACCACTTTGGAAATTTAATAATTTTTGTACATTGAAATGCGTGAATTTCGTTAGTCTCGTTAATTTTCACTTTCGGAATATTTCCATTTCGTTTATGAATATTTTTGGTAGTATTATTGACTTTCTGTAATTTGAAATGTCGGAAAATTTTAATTTTCGAAAATGATATTTTCTGTAAGTTTCAACATTCGGGATTTTGCTTTTTCGGCAAAATTATATATTGTCCCTAATCATCAAGAATTAAAATACACTTTTGGTCAATTATTTCGAAACTTACTACACATCGAATTTATTGTTTCCAGATGCTGAAGCTTTCTTTTCCCTTTTCTTCCTTCCCATGAATAAAGGCTGGCTAAACTATTTGTAAAGGTCACTCTTAAAACTCTTTTAACAAAATCGATTAAATCTTTGCCTCTGATCTTTTTCATGAACGATACCTGAAATCAGGAAAAAAATTAGGAAAAATCAATTTGTTGCATTAATTATTGCAATGATTATAGATAATTGCATCTCTTTTTTCAATTAACTTTAAATTAAAAAAAAAAACTTGTTTTTTCAAGCATTTAAAAAAAATGTTGACAACAAACTAAAAATTATTAGAAACAAAAAGTTACGTAGCAATAAATTAAAAATAAATTTACCAGTTGATTCTTCTTTGCAGGATTCATAGCGATAATACTTTCAAGTTGTTCTAAATCTTCATTAGTCTTCATAGGAAAAATGTTATTCCAATCTGAGTCATCATCCGTACTTTCCTCTTCAACATCAAATTTTCTCAAACCAACATAAGTTGCCATCATTTTGTGAATTTCTTGGCAAATACCAATACAGCGTTTCACATTATAATCTACATCCTCAACTGACGATGAGATCTTCTCGATTTTCGAAAATCCTGCTGAAAAAGAAACAAAATATAAATTAGTAACATGAAATTAAAATTACGATAAAATCAATTTTTACCTGATTGTTAAAGAATTTAACAAATTCTCAGGGAGACAAATTAATTGAACTAATTAAGTTAAGAAAGTAATTGAACGATTATAATAAGTTGCGAAAATGTATATTGCATTATAAATACAGATATCATTATTTAAATAATTAGTAAACATTATTAGAAACAACAAAACATTTACAATTTTATTTTATGTACACGTTATATACAGTGGATCACAGATCCGTTTTAAATAATTTAAATATATTTAATTTATTTAATAGAAGAAACTATTATTTGGTTCGTTATAGGTAACAGCTTGCATTGCATGAACACTTGACAGATGTGGTCGTAATTGATATTTATGTTTGAATTTTCTTCCACAAATCGGGCACCCAAATTGAGGTTCTTTGTTTCCACACTCTACTCGTTTATGTCGCACCAAACCCTTTCTGTATTTGTAGATTTTTCCACAAGCGTTGCACAAAAAATGACCAGCTCCTGAAATCCAAAAATTCACGTACTGTTTCAGCAGAAAAATTTTAGGAAATTTGGAATCATCTAGTAAACGAAGAAAGCAAAATAAAAATGCGACGTCGATTCATGCTACATTATTAAATTGATGAAACCATCTGGTCGAAATATTTTCAATATTGCCCCAGTAGTATTTTTGACGAAATAATTTAAGAAAATACTTTTCTTAAATAAAGGATTAATTATAAAAGTCGCAATAACATTTTATTGGTCAATAAATACATTGGTATCCTTCAGCTATTACAGAAATGTAATTTTTAATATTTTTATTATACCTAAGCAATTAACATTTCAATAAATTTTCATTAGTTCGGTATAATTAATTTGTTCATATGAAAATGGTAGAAACAAAGAAATGAGTTTTTTGGGTTTCTTTACGACTCTTCTAGGCAGTTCACTGTAACTTTTTTAAGCTCTAGACATTGGAGGTTCAGTTATTGCAACCACAAACTTAATCAATTAAATTTATAATATGTATTTACAGGATAAATACAAGTACTTCTTAAACACATTTTAAATATTATCTGTGATATACTTGTAATCCTTCCACTCGAAACCCAATAAATAAAATATCAAAATTAAATATTGTATGTACATCAGGGTGTTTTTCTTCTATCAGTAACAACCAAAAACGAAACTAATCCTTAATTGCCACAAAAACTATAAAATAACTGAAAATCATTCACAATTTTCACCAAAACAGAAGGCTCCTGCAAGCTAAAAATTAAACTACATAAAAATTACATTAAAAGCGGTTTCTCTGAAAATTTTTAATGAATATGAATTCTGTGCCTTTGAAGGTGGTGCTTGTGTTTAAAACGTTTTCCGCAAATTTCACAGCTTAATTTAGGTAACTTCTGACACTCTATTCGTTTGTGCTGCGAAAGAGATCTTGACCATTTGTAACTTTTGCCACAAACTTCACAAGTAAATCGGCTTCCACCATCTTGATTGGAATTAATTATTTGACTCGAGGTAAGTTGGGGATGCTCCTCCTCATAGTACACCATGTAACCTGCAAGAAAATATATTCATAAAAAGAAACTGATTTATAAAAAGGAAGCGGATTAGAGCCACGGTGAAGTTAGCTGACGAATGCAGCTCAACATGTGAGAGCCGAGCTCGACTCATCGGCTAACTTCACAGCAGCTTTATTTCGCTCCCTTTCGATAAACATTATTTAGATTAATGACAAAATTAATTTTAAATTATGTGATTCTGTACAAATTATTGAACCGAAGTTATTCATAACATATAAAACCTTACCAGTTAGCTCTATATAACAAAAGAAGTCTAGGGTGGTCCAAAATCTTACCTGATGAATTTTTTCTTTGCTAGAGGTCCGATTTTAGAGAAGACCTTTTATTGATTCAGGGAATAACCAGTAAACGGCTTCAAATAGTCATTCAGGGAAAAAATAAATCATCATTCATTTGAAATTAATATATTTAAAATAAAAATATTAAAATTGAAATAACGCTTTATTAGAAATTTCACACATATTGTTTTGATTATATTTATTTTATTTCAATTTTAATATTGTTATTTTTGGGTTTTACAGGAGGCTTGAAAAGGGTTTATATATAACCGAAACATCGTCAAGTGTTTTTTTTTCAATATATTAATTTCAAATGAATGCCGATTTCTTTTTATCTGAATGACCATTTAGGCTATTTTTGGGGCAATACAAGGTGGGTTTTGGGGTGGAAAATTTTCAATTAATCGAACAATAATTATTATTTGAATACTTTTCGAATAATATAGTTATCAGCTTGTTTTTCAAACCATAAAACGCGAATCGCATTTTTCGGAAAGCACAAATTTTCCCATCTTAATCTTAGGAGAATTACTTAGTCAATGTAGTACGTCTCAATAATAACTTTTTTGGTGAGAAACCTGTTTATAACAATACTATTTGCTACAATAATTCATATTAATCAACAAGTAGTCGGAGGATATGTATAAAACTTTATTTTATTATAAATATAATATCTACATTTGACAATATTGGGTTTATAATTGAATACTACCCATTTTTGGCGATGAATATTCAAATTGTATTTTGATGAAGACGAAATTTATGTCTCTTCAGATGATGTTTGTGCTTAAAAAGTTGTCCACAAATTTCACAACTTAATTGAGGTAACTTCAAGCACTCTATTCGCTCATGTTGCACTAGTGATTTAAGCCATTTATAACTTTTTCCACAGGATTGGCAAGTAAATCGTTTACCATCATCTGCGCTGAAAATACCAAACTGACTTGTTGGAGGTTGACATACGTAAATCCTCTGCCCTAAAAAATCAGATATCATAAAAAGAACAAATTAAAATTTGTTTTTCAATCTTTCGCCTATTTTTAAATGTTAATTTCTTTAATTCAAGCCAATCAATCAAATCCAAGACAAGAATGCATAACAAATTATTAATATGGCAAATAATTCTCCTTCGAACTGAAGTGAAGTCATAATCAATTTCTTAAGACATTTCTCCTTTTTCTTCAATCTTCTTTCTGTTGCTCACTTACCTCGAACACCTGCGAAAAAATTAAATAGTCATTATTTTGAAGACACGAAACATTTTTTTATTATCATAACTTTGAAGAAAATAAAAAAATTAAATGTCATTCATTATCAATTGAGTACTAAATATAAAAACAAAATATTCCTATGACTCTAAATAAATTCTGATGCTAAATATTTTTAAGATTTTATTTTGCTACAAATGGAATACAAAGTTTACGAAGGCGTTGCTTAAAAAATGAAAATACGTCAAAAGCGAAAATATGTAACATAAAATTAATATGATTAATATCATATGAAAGCTCAAACAGATAAAAATGAGGAATTGCCTTAGTGGCCAAGTGGCACTATATAAAATAGTTGAGATTACTTTCTTTCGACGTGAATACATTGTTCCTAAGAATTATATCACCGGTGTTTAAAAATATTTCGAGTGAGGCGGAAGTACGTATTTCCACATTTATTGTTAAGTGTTATTTACCTTTAAGTGCGATTGATTCGAAAATCAGGAATTATGACTATAGAAAGGATGTATAAAGACTAAATTAAAAATACATGTTGGAACAGACTTGTTGAATGACTATTTCAGGAAACTTCTATACTTCCGCGACACTCGGTACAATTATAATAAAAAAAGAAATCATCTACAGCGACCAAGACTATTTTATCACTTCTAGCCTAAATCTCTAAGTAGTATTCGAAGGCACGAAATTTAAGGCGTACATTAAAAAACCTTCTTTCTCACAAAATAGCTTTTAGATCAAAGTTTTAATAAATTTTTTTTTCCGAAGTTTGCATTCATTTTTTCGCAGACTCATTCATTACCAATATTAATATGTTTTACATATTCGACAATTAATCCCAATAAATTGAAGTTACAAGTAGAGTTTAAAGAACATCCGCTACCTTGAAATATTTCTAAATCATTGTCACGATTCCATACCATTAACCGTAAAAGCCTAGTATCAAAAATGGAATAAATTTAACATTTTTCCATAGACAATTGGCAAAAAGTAACGAATAAAATAGTTTAAAAATACATGTGTGATTGGCAGTAGCATGCTTGTCACCATTCTTACATTTTTCGTTACATTCATGCGAACCACAAATATAGAATTTGTGCATCTTGAAATTTAATTTTCAAATGGAACACAAGGTAGGTAATTATAAACATTTTTGTCAGTAAAATATAAAGATATCGTATAAAGCTCCCTGCTCTTCCTAAAAGCATTTTATATATTTATATAGAATTCTTGCTCTTTTTAAAAATATTTTCCAAATATGTTTTCCAAACAGATCTTTACCTTCCAAATATCACTGAACGTTACCAAAGCAAGATTCTATGCTTTAAAATTAAGCCTAATCTCTAAAAGCAATATAAAAATCATCTATCACCCAAGTGTGCGACCTAATTAGGAAAAAATAATTTTTTCGAATTTAAACTTCGCAACTAATGCAAAAATTTCTCAAAGGTAACAATAGAAAAATACTAAACAATATTATCCAGATGAAAAAGGTCCAGTTTAACATCCTGGAACATCATTCCCAACCCATAAATTGATAATAAAATAAATCAACGTCTTGAAATATAACCATTTTAGAATCATGTAATTATTCAAAATTAATAAGACCGATTATGATGATTTTAAAAATAAGGTTTAAATA
Source organism: Andricus quercustozae (assembly GCA_932072015.1). Taxonomy (NCBI): domain Eukaryota; kingdom Metazoa; phylum Arthropoda; class Insecta; order Hymenoptera; family Cynipidae; genus Andricus; species Andricus quercustozae. Next base: position 698 of record CAKNWU010159651.1, on the reverse strand, counting down.
TCTTTTTATTTTTTTTTTCTAACATTTCCTTCATATATTTTTTTCCATAAACCGCGTAATTTTGTTGTATTATATAGTCAAGGGCTACATATCCAAGGACACGTTTCAAAAAAATGGTCCTAGAATAAAATTGAAAATCGTACGCCTGAAGCTGCATATGCATCTATTACCTAATAATCTCCATTTTTACCATGGCAGTCCTTATAATAAAATAATGTAAGTAACAAATAGGAAAATCTATTTTCTTTCATCTGACGTTCACGATTTTCATATCCCTTATAATCGACCGCAATCCCTCTTTAAGACCTCTTCAGGCACTATAATTACTATTTATAAATTGATTAATTAATTTTATCATTGCCATAGTTATACTATAAATGATCCTATATTTTTTACTGTATATATGAAGAAGTTTCAACTTAGGAATAACCATTTATCGTATTCGCTTTATTTCACAGTCGGGTTTATCAACTTCGTTCTTGAAGTCGATTATCTCTATTTTATTTAGTTTTAAAAAATTTGAGTATTTTATGCATAGCTTAGTATAGTCTATCCTGCTTTATAAATACTGTCTATAGTATAGAAAATATGACAGTCGTGATACGTAAATGGCGTAGGAATACGGGACGAATACCTGAGAGTGAGTCAATACCTTTTGCAATTTCTTAATTAATGTAATTAATGGCTCAAACACTGGG
>CAKNWU010159626.1:0-10784 GCA_932072015.1 Andricus quercustozae | reverse complement strand
CTCGCATACGAAAACCATATCGGTATTGCATAAAATATCGTGTGTCACTCCGCAGCAAACCTTTGACTCGGCCTGGGACGTCAAAGACGTGGTTTGCTGAGTCATAACACAATATACTATTGAACAAAATACTCCAATTTTCAATCAAACAAATGAAGTTTTAACAACAACAAAATATGCATTTCTACCCAAAAAAAAAACATACATTTTCGACAAAGAAGGTTGAGCGTGTATAGGGTGTACGACTGTTGGTTCTTGCGCTCGAAAACATATTTATCTCGCGCTACGCGCTCGGACTTTTTATTTTCTCCATATTTGTGCATAAACCTTTTAACATTAAATATCAAATCATTGACAACTGTAATTTGGTGATTGTTTATCCCCAGCTACGTGAAATTTTTATATCATTTCAATAATTGTATATTATACATATATAATATCCTTAGAATTGGTTGCATTTCTTCGAGCTTCTCACTTATTACACATTTGAAAGTATGGAGTTAGGTCTCCTTATACTACATCGTGGGTAAAACAATCGAAAATGGAAACTGATTGAAAAGCACGTGGCACGAAACATTAAATGCATTAATTAAACATTAAACATTAATTGAATAGAGCAAGTCGCATTTTCCTTTACGCATTTCTTCTTTCTCCCTTCGGTTAGAAGATATTCTTAAAGTAAGAATTTCGCTGACTTAATTAAGAATATTACTAAGAATATGCCTGTAAGAATATGACACTCTTAATATTAGAATATCGTTTTTTCGGTGTATATATACATTGATTACACGTTACATTCTCATCGACAATGTGACGCAAAAGCACAAACCATTTCAATAATTATTTAAAAATTTATCATAATGTTCCAAAAATGACTTCGATACTTTTTTTCTCCCCTTTTCAGATAGTTGGAAAAAATATTTCTGAATGTATGATTTATTACAAAGATACGGAAATATACGCTGAATTAAAGGAATTTCCGTCTTCATTTTAAATCAAATACAAATTTAATCATTTTTATCTGAAGAACATGGAACATATTATATGGTCGTTGCGAAGCGCGACGGCCAAATCGCGCGCCGTAAGCGTGCTCTAACCTTTGGGTTTCTATTATACGATGAACAGAAACGAGTGTGGAGCGCGAGGTTTACATGATTTTTTAACCAAATATCGAGCGCGAAGCGCGAGTGTCTTCATGAGAATGTTTTCCTTAAGGTCGATAGAACCTTAAGTAAATTAGTTCTTCTGTTTATGTAAAACTGACATAATTGAACCAAAAGCAGGTCATAAACGATGAAGCTTACTAAGAGAGTATTATCCCGTGAAGCGCGCAGTATCGAGCACACGAAGTGCGAAAACCTAGAGTAACCGAGCTTAAAGCATCAGGCAAATGTATCAGAGCGCGTAGCCCGAGATGAATACCTAATCGAGCGCAAAGCGCGAGACCCAACAGGTGCGCGCCCTAGGCGCACTCAAACTTGCGAGAATTTTAAAATTGTATCTGAAATATTGTTTTATTCTATTTATAAAACATCCTATGTTACAGATATTACAAGATTAAAATGCTGGTGAAAATGAAAAAATGGTCAAAGAAAAATCAGGGAATTTCGAAAATGAAATTTTCACCCTGCAAAACATGTATTATCTCAAATTCAAAAAATGTGCATTAGTTTCAAGTCCCATGTCTTATTATTATTTCCAAAAACCATCAATTACGTGCAGTAAGAGGGGACGGGTAGAAATATTTTGTTACGGTTCATTACAGGGGTGAAAGGGTCTTGGAGAGGACCTATATTCGTTACGTATTTTAAATACGGCCCTCTTTCTAACGTCGTTCAATTTAAGTACATTTATGGATTCGTAAATAATTCATACCTACACGAGGAACAGCATTATCTCGAAGTATCACACAGCTGAGGGAAGTTCTATCAATCATTTCTGCTGGGAAATGGCATGGACAAATCTTGGAATATTCCTTCAAAGGTTGGCAATAATTGCAATACATTATTACCGAATTAAATAGATTCTTTAACATTAATACCACTTAGATACTCAAGCATACCTTTTTTAATACGCTGCTATCTTTAATATTTACAAATATAAAATCCAAAGAAAGCAAGTTGGAATCCGGCAAGAAGGCCCAATTAGGCAGCGAAAATATTTAGATTCCAATCTCTTTCAAAGCCGATCGGAGCTGACAAACGTAATCTGAAATAAATGAAAAACACCATTTTCATTTAACGTATTAGAAGGCGCTTCAAAATCTGATCGTATTAATTGAGACGTGCACAGTTGCGAGTATCCCATCATGTGGAATTGTAAGTTGAAAATCTGATCGTATTAATTTAGACCTGCACAGTTAGGATTGTCCCATCTGTGCACGTGAAACGATATTAGGGTACCATATGTGCACATCTAATTGTCGACCTGCACATGTCGGAGTATCCCATATGGACACGTGCATAGTTAGGAGCGAGGTTAGGAGACACCTAACTGTGCACGTCTCAATTAATACAATCAGATTTTCAACTTACAAGTCCACGTACACAGATGGGATTCTCCTAACTATACATGTCTCAATTAATAACATTAGATTTTTCACTTGCACCTCCACGTGCACAGATGGGTTTTTCAACTGTGTACGTCTCGATAGCATCACACTAATCAAAGATAATTTACCATTCTACGTAAACGTGCAAGTTGGGAGTGTACCATCCGCGCACTTAGGCAAGCAAGTTGATAATCTGACCGTATTAATTGAGACGTGCACAGTTGGAAGTATCCTATCTCTGCACGTGCACTTGTAAGTTGAAAATTTGATCGTTTTAACTGAGACGTGCACATTTCGGAGGGTATCATCTGTGCACGTGGACTTTTAAGTGAAAAATCTGAACGTATCAATTTAGACGTGCACAGTTGGGAGTACACTATCTGTGCACGTGCACTATTGGGAATGCACCATCTGTGTACGCGGACTTGTAAGTGAAAAATATGATTGTATTCATTGAGACGTGCACAATTGTGTGTCTCTCATCTATGCCCGTGCGCATTTAGGAGTATCCAATTTGTGCATATTCACTTGTCAGTTGAGAATCTGATCGTAATAATTGAAACATGAACAGTTGAGAGTATGACATCTGTTCACGTGGACATGCGTGCACAGAAAAAAACTGAGGGTTCAGTAAAGTTGCGGTTCAAGTAAAAGTTGGTATCATTTAGAACTGAGACTCCAATGGAACTCATTTTGAGGGTTCCTTTTTAGTTCGTTGATATCCGATAGATGGCTATTCATAGTTTCAACTGCGCATGTGCCGAAAAGCGCTGGCCTATTTGATATTAATAAAGACCATGAATAATCATACAGATAAATATTAACAAACATTTTTTATTCTTTTGAAAAACAAATTAAATTGAATGACAGATGTACCTACCTTCCTAAGAAAATGTAATATTAACGTAATATTGCAAGTTTATATTATATCATTTTAAATAGTATAGCGCGCTTTTTTGGTACATGCGCAGTTGAAAACGTCGAATTTTCAACATAACCTTAAAAACTGTCATATTCCATGTGCACTATCTTCCTTTCAATAATGACTAATATCTATAATTTTAATTTCTTCGTTAAATTTTTTCCAGTGCAATATTATTTAATTCGAATTAAAAAGTAAAATATACACCATAAACTTGTAAAATATTCGTAGTGACTCAAGGCTGAAGTGAAAAAGGGCTCCATTGGAACTGTTCCAATCCATACTTTGGGTTCATTTAGAAACCATTTATCATTTTGGGTTCCTTTTCAGCAAGAGAGGTTCCTTTTTGTTGCAGCTCCTTTGGAACCAAAAATTGGTTCTAATGAAACCCTAGTTTTTTCTGTGTGGACATGCGTGGACATGCGTCGAAATTAGCATTTCGGAGTATCCCATCTGTGCTTGAGCATAGTTAGGAACGCGTTTAGGAGACTCCCAACTGTGCACGTCGAAATTTCGATGTGCACAGTTGCTCTGTGCACAGGTCTCTGTCACCCGGAGGCATGCAATAAGCAGAATTTGTTCTTGAGGTTTTTCTGATAACATTTCAGGCTGATTATGCGTACATGACCGTGTTCTGGGATTGTTTTTTTAAAACTATAATTGGCATAAAATCTAAGTGAGTAGTTTGAAAATACGAATGATTTTCACAAACAGTGATTTCTGACTATCTGATGCAACAGACATTTTCAAATAGAGTGGCAATATCCGTTGATTTAACGGCAGGCGCGACTTTCCTTCGATTTCTGCAAATTCCTAACGGGCGGAAGAGGGAGGAGTATGGAAAAGGGGAGTATAGTAATTTCCACATCGATTATCGTATACGCTAAACGGCCTTAACTATGCTGTTATCCACTAATTAAAATCGACGGGAAAGATTTCCACCATCCGTCCAATATTATCTGCTAAGGCAAAATGTTTAAAGAGAATGCCCTTGTGCCAAGATTTCCTTTTTACCCTTTTACTAAGAAACTTATTTCTTCTACCCTGAAATTCAGACTGAATTCTTTGTGTTTCGTGTATTTTGTTATTCCTTTTAATGTTTAGATAACAAGAAATGAACGAAAATTAATGTCCAATAATGGTACATTTTTGAATTATGAACGTTTCGAATTAAAAAATCAAAAATTAAGATACTTGAAAACTGTTATTAAGTCTTTCGAAAATTAAAGGAGTTTACAATTAGCCTTTAAAATTGAACAATTTTAAATAAGAATGCTTCAGAAATCGTACATTTCATATTGTAATCGTAACAATTTCATATAATGTCATAACGAACTCGTTCAATCGTACATTATTTCATATGATATAAAGTGACATTTAATGTCATTGTATAGGGGTTTCTACTAAAACTAAGATTTCACAAAATTCTGGTCAAAAAATAAATTTATTATCATTTCCGATTTTCCGGTACAATCAGTACCCTGTGAATCGATATTTGCTTTTTCAAGACTCAAAATTTCCTAGGAAAATTTTTCCCAACAAAAATTGTTTCCTCTTTTTCATGGTGTGACGGATTTCATAATTCGGCCGAGCTTCCACGCATGGATTTTTACATATCCACAAAGGAGTTATGAGCCGCCGTTTGTCAATTTAAGTTTGCGTAAACGACAGATCTTTTGAAATTCTATAGAAAGCACATGTTTGCACGGAAAAAATTCTTGAAGCGAACGAGCGAATCTAGAATATATTAAATTTAAAGAAAGAGTTTGCTTAAATTAGGTAAAACGTTTAGTCACTTTAATTAAAACGTTTAGTTAATTTATATAAACTTTTCTCGTAGATCAGTGAATTAGACGAAGTTGCGCCTGCAATCGAAATACCTGTAAATTATTATCACCCCGACACAACCTCTATTTAATATTAACATTGGCGTGCATTTTAAGCGGTAAAACTCTTTTAAATGTCTAAAGTGAATCTGAACTGATTCTTAATACCTACATTCTATCTATACTTATAATGTGTGTCGATTATATAATATCCCTAGGAGGCGAAAAGTGGTCAATATTATTCACTCTCGCTGATCCAGGGATCTTTCTACATTCCTTCGTTCATTTCCAGCTCTATGTTGAACTGTTGTAAGGAATAATTTAGTTCCCACAGCTAAGGTTTTTTCCGGTGTATGAGTGATATAATCGATTATGCTATCACCAGTCGCACGAAACACGTGTTACTGATATGGTACGAGTTGGTTATTATATATTTTTATACTCGAATTACCTTTAACCCTTTCCCTTTTATTAATCGCTTATCGTATTAAACCTCTTCATAGATATAAGATTAAATTGCTTCAAGTCTTGGAATGATAAACGATTGGTTTCTTTTTCAAAAACAACAGCCTTTCAACTCTTTCTCTCATCCTTTCATTTACAATGCTATGTAGCTTGCAGCAAATGATTCTATTAGTACCTGCAAAAGCGATTTGCAATCGTCAAGTTAGTGGACGGAGCTTACTGTAGATGCGTTAAGTCTTTACTACACTCCATCTGTGTATGCACGTGTATTGCTATGGGCACGAGGAAAATAAACGCGTAATTTATTAATCTTAAAGGACCGAGTACGAGAATGGTAAGGAAATAACTAATATGGGGGTCTCGAATATGACGAAAGGATATGGCTGACGGCTACGAAATTAATAGATATCACTTTCGATTACATCTCAGCTATACATTTACTCCTTCAACATTAAGGATGCTACTTCCGTTACTAACTCTTCCCTCTATTTACCATCAATGTTCTCAATATTGCATAAATCCTTTTTTTAAATTTTCCAAGAATCTCATAGATTAAATAATTAAATTAAAACTGACAATTCGTTATTTATAATGGTCATAGGGATTAAGCATTAGTTATAAATAATTATATTGTAACAAAAGTAAAAAAACTGGGTAAATTATGTTAGGGAAGAAAGTAAAATAAAACAGAACGTTCGCAAATCCAAATTACGGACATATATGTTTATATTTGTCAATAGGCCAGTTCACAAATATTACTGCTAATATTAACCCTTTTTATTAAAGGGTTAATAATTATAAAAGAAATAAACATTTTATAAATTATAATTTTGTTCGCTCCACGGCCCTGACTTTCTTGAGAGGTTATGTTTACACCTGCTTTCGGTTTTTTTGTCTGGAAATTTAAAAAAAAATTTTTAAACTTTTTTCAGACTTTAATTAGGCAAACCGTTTAGGTTCATATATTTATATATTTTTAGATTCTTATGAAACTTTCGATTCATTGTAACATTTTTTTAATTTAAATTTCTCCATCCCTTATGATATCATGGAATTTTTTTGTAAATATTACATAAAATCGATTTGCTCATTCTTCAAAAACATTAAAAGTTTTAAAACAATTTGAAAAACGGAAATGATTCCATTTTATGTTATTTAATTTCAATCGGACTACAGTAATGTTTTTGAAATTGCATAATTAAAATCATAAGACGCTTCCTTTCGTAAGATAGGCTTGATCCCACCTGCACGAAACATCCATCCCCTTATTTTTTGAACGATTGCTAAACAAATTTTAGAATAAACTAAATTAATCTCTGCATTAAAAAATAAGAAATTACTTTAATGTGTTCTATTAATCGTTCTGTTTCAGGACTCTTTTTATTTTAATCCAAATCTTCAAATTTGGAACATTTAAATGGGAAAGTGTCTAAACTTGGACTGAATTACCATATTTTGCCCCGTACATTTAGAAAATGTCCAAATGTGACACTTTCAAGTGAAAAATGTAAAAATTTGACTCCTTGAATTGGAAAATGCCCTAATGATACCCTTTCAAGTACACAATACAAAATATCCTCCTTTCCACCGTTTTTCCTGCTCTTCAACAATGTCGTTGGGGAGGGGGCCGCCGCTACCCGAACAAATGTCGCCCGACCTGTTTGAAAAAGGATTGGCGCCACTGTAAGGACCACTTTACTGGGTGGAAATGTACTACTAGCACTGTACTGGAGTAGGCTATTTACGACACTGTTTCATTACTGGAAAACTCGTAATGATAATTATGTTCTGTACTGGGACACTGCTGCTGGCCAACAGTTGGTACCAAGCATGTTGCGTGTAGTACTGACTCCTGTTGTACTGAAATAAGATAGTATTGCACTTACCATAATAAAAGGTACTGGTTCAGTACCATTCACACTAGATGCTTTGTACCAGGCCAGTATTGGTACTGAGCGGGTTTTTTTTACCAGTAGTAGGCCAGCACAAAATATAGATAGTTATCATTAGGAGTTTTTTCAGTACTGGGTTGCTACTACAATTTCCACGTAGGTCAAAGTAAGTGAGGTTCGATTACTCATAATTTAGGAGTCAACTGGAAGTGGGCTTAACGAGTTATTATTCTCATTTCTCATGTCTTCAACTTGACTCATGCCTATAAATACTGTATTCCTTCATTTTTGACCACTCACTTGGATACCTTGCTTTGTCGCATTCTGGGTTCTGTTCATCGACATAATCCAAGACGTTCTCTGTTAATTCCGGTATCATTATCATTTAATCTGATGATTTATTTACTCGTTTCATAATAATGTCTATGTCTTCTACAACGCCCACGCGTATTTTATACAGTACGCAAATCGATAGCAAATGGTCCTTAAATTACATGACGAAGTGTATCCAGGCGAGCTGAGCGAACGGCAGTTCTGTGCTTGGCTGAGAGCGTTAGGCCATCTTGCGCTGGCTTCACTTTTCAACCCGGCGGCATTCATCACCTTTGACACAAGATAGACAAGCATTCGATTAATCGACACGGCCCGAAGTGCCGCATAGGTAAACTAAATGTTCCTAAATTACGACCTTCACTGTTTAAAATTGAGAGCTGTCGAGAACTTTCAATACAACATTATTCAAAACTAGTACAAATATTTGTTTATTTAATTTCAATGCAGGATTCGCATGTTAAACGTGGTTGGCTACAATTATTATGCAAATAAAATACCTGAAATGCTATATACTGACGTAGGCAATCTTATATCAATAACGCTTCATGCTGTACCATTTTTAATTGAAGCTGTACAAATTATCTAGTTGAAAATTTACATTGTTCAGAATTGTACAATTTCCAACTGAAAGCCTTAAGAGCTCAAGAAGTATATTGAAAGCCTTCAAAATTGAATAATCTTGAATGAATAAATTAGATTTCAAAATGTTTAGTTTAAATTATTTTCCTATTTGAAGACTTCAGTGAGAAAGAGGGAGAGAAAGAGGTGGAGGCACGGTCGTATACACAGGTCCCGGGACTCTCGTGGTGGGGGAAGTTCCCTTACTGAAGCTTCCGATTATTTCACAAAGTTGCCACTTCCGGTCGTGGCGTAATAGTAGAGTAGAGAAAGTGGCGGATTAATTTGAAATTTTTACTTCAAGAAGCCAATTTAATCCAGATGTATTCAATGATTTAAAGAATGTGGATGCATTTTTAATTAATGCAAATAATAAACACATATTGATGCTAAAAATTATATGATTTAAAATAAATTGCATGAAACTGATTTTTCAAAATATTAATATAGTGCAACGGGTGGCCTTAACACACATTTTTAATCATAAAATAAAAATTTCTTATAAATAAAAATTTTCGATGGGAAAATTAAGTTAACCGATAAAATTGTTACAGTAATCAAAATATCAAAATTAATACTTCACCAAATATTCTTGACACCAGTTGAGACTCTGAGGTTAGAAAATGTTTGAAAACGTGTTTTGTTTATCTTTTCATATTCAAATCCTACACTACTGAACACATGCGCCACTACATTCAGTGGTCAGTTTGCGAAACTTTCTGGCTTACATTATGGAACTTCCCCCACCACGAGAGCCCCCGGACCTGTGTATACGACCGTGGGTGGAGGGAAGAGATATTTCACACGATTTGAAGAATGTTCAAGCAGTTTCATAGTATTTAAAAATATTTCAAGGGATTCCAAGCTACTTTACAGATTTTAAGGGACATACAAGTATTTCAACGGATTTAAAATGATTTCAAGAGAATTTGATGAAATCTACGTGGATTTGAACACATTAAAAAATCTTACACACATTTAGAAGGATTTCATAGGATTTTAAAAAGGTCCTCATCTGATAAGCATATGAAAACTGCACCCATACAAGCATCGAGCTCCAATTGGTGTTATAAGCTGGCATCCGTGGGTTTTACAATTAGCCCAAACATTAAAATTAAAATCACAGTTTATGGAAATTGAACCAATTTAGTTAGACCGTTTTTGAGAAAAACTACTTTTTTTTACATTTTCCTTCTCCATAACAAAAAATGCTTTACTTTGTTGAGCCAAAAAATATTTTTCTGTGAACAAATACGTTTGTAAAGTAACTACTGAAACAAACGGAAATCGCACTGTTAAAAATGTTATTTGTAATTTAAGCATACTTTTACTATAATTTTGTACAGTAAATTTACATTCCTGGAAAAGTAATCTTAAATTACAACATATATTATGTGTAGTAAAATTTTATAGTGATAATTTTTTTAATTTAATTTGTAAATTTGATAATTTAGGGATCAAGTAATTTTTATAATTGAACTATAATATTCTATAATATTTTACAAGAAGTTCAATTAAATTTGAATTTTGGAAAAATCATATTTCAGTAGATTTTACTGGAGGTTACGTGAAATGTATAAAAAATCAGTTCATTTAACTGAACTTCTTGTAAAATCTACTAAAAAGTCATGTTGTCCATATTTGTACCGATCATGTTGTAAATTGTACGGATCTTTTTCTGAGTGTATAATTTTCTTCACTGATAGTTTTAATTGAAGTCATTATTAGTACGACAATCATCATATAATTGAATGAAATACAAAACTAACCTATAGAAGTTATTTATTGATCTGGAATTTTCACCCTTCAGCTTGCTTTTTCGGTAAAAGTTTCATCTGCACGTCATGTTTCAATCCTGATTGATGTATCGTCACCCTGAAGTTATACGACGTCATGTCCCTCAAATATCAAACTGAGAAAATAAAGTTTAAAGTTTAACCCTATTATTCTTCCCGGTGCATCCGAATTGAGCGCACGGTCAACCACCCTCACTTTTCTCTTTCCGAATTGAGCGCAGCGGTCAGGTAGGTACTTTTCAGTAGTTCCTAATTGTGCCTAGGGACCGAGCCCCCTCCACTACTACGCGTACCCTCACTACACAACCTCCCTTTACTTAAACCGACTACTATCGCTGGTCACCGTTGTACAGTGGGCTAAACCAGGAAGCGTGAGTGCGA
>CAKNWU010159620.1:0-13322 GCA_932072015.1 Andricus quercustozae | reverse complement strand
TCTCTTATAGAACTATTCTGATATAATTTAAATGGTCGAGTAAATGTAGAATTTTTGAAAAGGTAATATTTTTTTTTATAACTAAAAGATCGTCAGAATCTGGAGAGAAAATAAGTTTTAATATACCAAAGCAATTTATGGCGATTTCGCGATGAACTTAATCAAAGTTATAAGAATTAAATTATTAAAAATTTTGGTTATATTATTATAAAACTTGGGCAAGAACTTCATACCAGTACCGTGCAAAATGTCAAGAAGCGTATCATTGTCCAACGGACTATTACTTCTTTATACCTTCAACATTACAATCCTCTCGCTCCTCCACTTCTCATCAACCGTACCACTTCCTACAATCGCTCCTCACCATCATACCAGTCACTCCAGCCCTCGCCCCTCACTATCCTTCCTATTTAACCATCCCTTATGAGTTATCCTTCGCCCCTCCTTGTCATCCATTTTCTGCTATCTCCAACATCTCCCCTTACCCCCCTAAATTATTTCTAAAATCGCTCCTCATCATCACATCCCTCTTGCGTCTCCACTGCTCAACGCTTCACCTCTTACCATCGCTCCTCACCATCGTTCCTTACCATCACAACATTTCACCCTAATCCAAACGTCATCCCCTCACCTTCTACCATCGCTCCTTATCAGTCCATCCCTCGGGCCCCTCCGCTCCATACCATCTCACTCTCTTTACTTACTGCCGCTACTCCTTATAACACACACCCTCACAATCACATCCCTCCAGTTTAACACTCCCATATGTCCTCTTCTATACGCCTTATTGTCAACAACTTCCTAACTTCTTCCCTTCTCGTCCCGATACCCTCTCGATTCTCTACTCTGACACTCCAACATTACAGTCATCTTGCCTGCCTTGTTCTCATTTATTTCTTGGCTCCAGTAGCGTCTCTTACTTACCACTTATCCATCTCCTATTAAACGTTTCTTCCTCCCCCTCTCTCTCTTTTTAATACTCCTCCCCCTTTCTTCCTAATGAACAATTTTTTAATCAAACTTAACATTTTGGTACTCATTTTGGTATTCTTCCTACTAAAAACAATATAAAATAAATGGACACATCTGTGCCCATTTCTGGGTGGATTTCGAGGGTGATGAAGGAACATTAATTGGGAGAGGGAGACAGTTGTAAGTAACACAAGAATGGATTGATCAGTGGTGTGGGAGAGGAATCCAATGATAAGGGGAGCAGGGAGAAATACACCCTACGCGCGCGCGCGCGCCCCCCCGCCCCAGCGCGCCCGGGGGGGGGGGGGGTGATGATTAGTTGTACCGAGGGGGTAAATAGGTAAAGGGGTGAGGGAAGAAGCGTCAGGGGGACCATGAGAGGAAACCAGAGATGAGAATAATAGATGAGGGCGCAGAGCTACATGAGGGGTGTTACCGTGTTAATAAATGAATTTACATCCCAATTCTATAGATTTTCATACTTGAACTTAAAAAAAGGAAGAGATAATTCGCTGATACGCTACGTTACGGAGCGATGATAAAAAGAAGACATTTGAACCGACTTTAGAGGGGGTGCTATTCTTTTTCGTTCTTCCTTCCTTTCATGAATACAATTGTCTTTCCTCTTTTATCTCGAGGATTCTCTGAGCAACCCTCACCCGCCTTGCGGACTTCGCAACTAGATTTATGATAGCGCGTGCGCTTTGCGCTCCAGAGCATAAAATAGTAGGAACCGCGTGGCGGTTTGGCAAAGTGAGTAGGGGCGAACGGTGGCGATCAGACGCGAAAGACGACTCTGAACACAAGCAAGCACAAGTGCTCAGTACGCTCTGCGCTCTCGCATGAAGCGGATGCTTGACGTCGGGACGATCGTAGTTGTAGTTCGAATCTCGCGCGTACTTATCGGCCATATATTTTTTTGCTCTTCACGCATTTTCATCTGCTGTTAATTTTACTCGATTTCAATGATTTTTATGATTTTTCGCTAGGCAGTGCGCAACCGCACGGAAAATCCGCGCGGAAGTGCCGCAGCTTCGATGAGAAACAAACGGAAAAGCCGCGAGCCTTAAAGCGGAGAAAGGCCACCGGCCGGAAGAGGAAACACCTGAACAGGTGCTTTTTATTCACAAAAACCTTTTCAGTTGGTTTTTAGATTTTCCTAGATGTTATTGAGTTGTTTTTTGCTTTTTTATAGCGAATATTTGGGATGAGAATGCAAAAAGTTTAGGTTGATTTTCATCCTGTTTTTGTTTTTGAAAAAAAAGAGTTTTCATTCTTACCTAATAGGATTTCTTTTACATGTTACGTATACAATTATATTTATATGTGTGCATTGAATGCAGTTGGATATGCTAACATAAAAAAATTCAAATAGGTAAGTTCGTTAAAAAAAGAGAATTTGCTGGCTTTTGAAATTAATGAAAATTTACTGAAAACAATTGGAAATTACATTGTTTTGTTTGACTTAAGTTTTTCAGCTTAGAATAATTGAATAGCTTTTTAAAATAATAAATTAATCATTTTTATATTCAATTCATAAATTTTTTAATGTGTTACCATAACACCAAGTGTATTTTATCCCGGACGAGATGAGAATCAACTGAGCTGGAGTCCATATGTGACAAATGCTAGCTAGTGCAGTTTTTTTAGTGTGCTGACGGTACTCTTTTTATGTGGATTCCCTTTTGGCGAAAAAATCATTGTTTGCCGACGTTAAATCCAGAGAGAATTTATTATGCCAGATTCTATAAAGCTTATTTAATTATGGGGATGGGGTGATGAAACAGGAGAAACATATAATGAAAATGGTTTAATAAACATTTTCTATTATTTTTCAGTAAATATATGAGATTAGGAATGATAATTATTTCGATCCCAATATAAAACAGTTTTCGTATAAAATGTGTAACATTTTCAAGTATAAAATCATTTAGTTTACAACACGTAATTCTAAAGTCCTTTACTTTAAACATTTTCCTTTTCCACTCCTTATTTATAATCGTTCCTTTTCAAATTAAACATTTTTTAAATATAGTTTAGTAGGCATGAACAGCTAAAAAGAAAAAATGTTTCTTTAATCATGTTGTTGGTAAAAACTCAACTGCAAACATAAATTAATTTAAGATTTGAAGAGTTGAACTATAATATTTATCATTAAAAACTGATTGACTATGGACAAATTTCAGGATAAAGAATACTAATTCTGTTCAAAATGGAGAGGATTTGCAAATTGAATAGTTTCTAATTGAAGACTTCAGAAAATTAATATTTTCAAATTGTGAAAAATTTGAGTCTTCATTTAGAATGGACATTTTTAAATGTATAAATCACAATGTCACAATTATTACTTTTTACAGTATAAAATAAAATAATTTAAATCTAAAGAAATCCAGTATAAACAATTTTTAATTTTGCAGTTCTAACATAAAAAGTTTTCACTTTTAAACGAAGTTTATAATGGTTTAGTTTAGAATGTTTTCAATTGAAAATTCTTCAATTTTGAACATTAAAACTGACAGCTTCGTTTTATTATTTTAACAGAAATCATATAAATTATAATTTCATAAAGTATGCCCAATTACTTTATAATCAATATTAGGTACGTGAAATATTATAATTTGTATTATATTTCAAATTTCTGTGAGTTCAATTAAAAATATTATAACTATGTATATTATTAAACGATTGAATTTAAAATAGGTGAATTACATTTTTTAAATGTTTTTATTTTAAATCTTTGCAATTGAAAAGAGTTCCACATTGACTGTTTTATTGTGCAAACTGCTCTCCAAATCTGAATTAGTTATTATGATCAATTTGTAAATACGTAACTATAATTGAAGCTGCGACTGACGTTTTAGGCTTTTAAATGAATAATTTTTAACTGATTCAGATTTTCAAACCAGAAAGTTTTTTCTTGTATTTTAGCGTCCACTCTCTATAAACAATTGATGTAAAGGAAAGGTAATTTTTGTACGTAATTAATTAAAAAATTTATACTGGGTAGTAACGTTATAGTTTTACGTTTGAAGATTAATATATTTTTTCTTTTTAATTTATAAAAATGAAATTAGCCGTAAATTATTTCACAATATCATTTCAATTGTAAGTAAACAGTAAATACAAAACAAAGAAAAGATTTGGTAAATTACTTTTCAAATCAATAAGATTAGTAAAGCCTGAAGCTGTCACTTTAATGAAAATGTGCACGCACATGCACATTTTGAGTTCGTGCAAAGAAATGTAGTAACGTAGACTTGGGGTGGTCCTTAATTATGAGCGACAGTTATATTACTAAAAGTTGTCTTGACTCGAGGGAACACGTATAGCTCCAACGTTTCGCGTGTTTTTATAGCTCTTCTCGTGACAGAAATTCTCTCCACAATGCAGAGGGTGTAATAACGAATTCTCAAATCTTGTAATGAGATTCCTCAGCACAAGAAACTGAGAAAATGTCGATCTTTCTTTTGAGGCTCACTTTTGGGCCACATACTTCCGGGTTCATATATCAAACTGTCACGTAGTTGTCGCAGGTGCATATGATTCGTTCGGGTCGGTTAGGCTTTTTTACTCCTTGAGGACGGGCAGAAACCTATTAATATTTTAGTCGTTCAAACTTCGTTTGAAAGCTTATTTTGCGAAATGAGAGCTACAGCGAACAGATAAAATGTATTCACAGAGTCCATAAATTATTATCAATTAGAGTAGACTATACTATATTTTATAGAAATTTTAGATTAACAATGTCTTTACTTTATTCTGTCTTACCATCAATGGAAAAAATGATGGAGCAGTTACATTTTTATCGTCTCGGAAAACTATAAAATCTGTATTAAAAATGAGTTTGCAGTAGTAAATCCTAGAGTTATTACTCGTTTTATCCAGAGGAGAATTTTTTTATAGTTATAAGAAAAATATAAACTTTATTCCATATTTTTATTCAGATTATATATGGTGAATTCTGCGTTTATGGCAGATTGGAAAAAATATTTACATATTAGGACACAAAGGAAATTACAGATTTTATAATAATTAATCTCTGGTATAAATATACATTTTCATGTGCTATTATTATTTTCAGTCATAACGGTATTGTATTATAAATTTTTATATCGTTAATTTATTCTTATAGTGTATGAAATATAATGCTTCGGGACAAAATTATTTAAATACATAATTACGTAAATATAAAGTAAAAACAAAAATAATTGATTATTTTCAATTTGATGAATACGCGGTTTTATACTCATCAATAACCTTACAATCGGAAAACATGGAGCCATGCCACATTTCTGGCGATTGTCATTTAAAATATATCTTATAATATTTTCAAATTTTCGCTCTTTTAAAGATGCAAATTTTTCAGTTTTTAGTGGTAAATTTTTTTTTGTTTGATCGCTTCATATTCAAAGTTTACTTTTTGAGGTTCTGGAAAACAGATTCAAATATTTTAAGCACCCATACAATTTGACAGCTATAATAATATTTAAAATATTTTTTTTTTTTAATTTTGAATGTTTTTAGTTGAAAATTAGTTATTTTCAAAGTTTTTCATAGTCTGTAATGTCTGAATATTTAATTTTTCAATTTGAAAGGTCAAATTTCAGATTTTAAACATGTTTAACTGTTGAATTACAGGGGACAAAAATGCATGAGTCTTTAATAATATCCGTCGCTTTTGAATTGTTAAATTTTTAGAATTCACTTTCGAAATGAAAATGATCAATAATTTCTGCTTTTACTTACATATTGTCAATTATAAACACTAAAAGCCATAGTCTCCAAGTTGAAAATTTTGCAATTCAAACTGTTTCAATTTAAAATCGTATATTTAATAGTTTCAGTTTATAAAATTTTCAAGTTCTTTGTAAAATTGTTCAATTAGATTTTCTTTATTTTTAAAATTTTCTAATTTGAATTTTGTTATTTTTTGACGATCTAATTCGATAACATTTAAATGAGGTTCTGAAGTTTTCAGTTTCCAAGTTTTGACGATGACTGAAAACGATTGGCTTAGTTATACTCGGATGGGGGCCGTCGTACTAGAAGGGGTGTATTTTTCAGCTTTAAAGCAAATGAATTTTTGTTTTTAATGGCCTGTAAGGTCTGGGGTGGATTATTAAATATTCAATGTGATGTCAAGTAGCTTCATTAACTTGACGTAGTCGAAGTTTCAAAGTGGTCCCACATCATCATCAGGACGTAGACAGTCATCAAAATTCTAAACTTCGCGTATTCTCTTTCGGCAAATTTTTCCGGATTTTAATTTTCTCTTTCAGTATATTTTGCCGGGTTTTAATTTTCTCTTCCGACATATTTTTTTCTTCCAGATAAACACATCCCAAACCCTTTTCTCAGAGGAAAAGTAACGAAGCACCGAAGTAACCGAAAAAACGTACTCTCGTCGAAGAAACAATATTAGAGGTACACAATAGGCGCATCCTTTTATCTCCTGATCCGGCATATTTTTCTGGAGATGGATTTTTAAAGTTGTTGGAATTAATTTTAAGTTCTTTCGAATTAATCATACTTTCTTTATGAAACCCGTTTATTTTCTACTTCAGCATATCTTATCCAAGATAAAATTTTAAACTTGTTGGAATTAACCTATAATTCTTTGAAATTCTTTGGAATATCGCCGACAAAGAAATTACGTTCACGATAAAAGATGTCGAATTAAAAAAATAGGCCGGAAGAGAAAATTTAAATCCGGCAACATATGCCGGAAGAGAAAATTAAGATCCGGCAAAATATGCCGGAAGGAAACATTAAAATGTGGCATATTTTTCCGAAAGGCAATATTCGGCCAAATTCTAAAAGACCTCCATGTTTTTTGAAAGCGTTTTCTGTATATTGTTATTATTTTGTTTACTGAGAAGTTGGCAGATCTAAGCATTGTAGACCTAATTTCAAATTTTATTTTGCTCACTGGCATTACTTACTTAATTACACAGCCACACAACAAAAAACTCTTTTTTTCGGGTCTGGAGGTCAGAGCATGTTGACTATATGTTTTTTGGGTCGCTGAATCCGAATCCGAGGTCAAAAAAAGCTCAGCTCGTCAGGGCTCTGACATAACCTCATAAAACCTCATAACATATTTTATTTTCAAGTCTGGGGTCAGACCATGTTTATTATACGTTTTTGGGGTCGCTGAATCCGAATCCGTGGTCCTAAAAACCCCAGCACGTCAGGGTTTTGGCGTAATCTCAAAAAACCTCATACACATTTTTTTCGATTCCGGGGGTCAGACCATCTTTATTATGTTTTTAGGGTCGCTGAATCTGAATCCGAAGTCAAAAAAGTGTCAGCACGTCAGGGTTCTGACATAAAATAAAAAATAAATAAACTTAACGAAAATTATGAGGTTTTATGAGGTTATATCAGAGCCCAAACGTGCTGGGGGTTTTTGGACATTGGATTCGGATTCAGCAACCCCAAAAACATATAATAAACATGGTCTGACCCCCGGACTTGAAAAAAATGTATGAGGTTTTGTGAGGTTATGTCGAAACCCTGACGTGCTGGGGTTTTTTTGACCTCGGATTCGGATTCAGCGACCCAAAAAACATATAGTCAACATGGCCTGACCTCCAGACCCGAAAAAAGATTTTGTTTTGTGTGGCTGTATTATTGATCTCTCGAGATGGTACTTACATAGTTTTCAGCTGGAGTGACTGTTGTTGCATTGTAAAACTAATTTGGTTTTCATTAATTATAGCAGTTTCTTTTGTTATTTAAAAGATTTTCGTGTAGTTTTAATAATTTAATAAGCCCACTGATCAATAATTGGTGGACATATAGGTATAATTAATAAACTCAAATTATTTACAGATTAGTTTTTTAGGTAAAGATGCGCCAGCAAATGTTTTATCCACTTTCTTATTTATACTTTGCACATTTCGTTCAAATTATACTTCATACATCTTTTTTAAATAAAAAAGCACTGCTATAACTAATAAAAACTAAATCAGTCTACAAATATCTTATTAAAAAAAGACTATCTGTCTCAAACAACATGGAGGTACCACATCGAAACGCGTCGACAACATCAAGTTAATAAAACAACTTGATATCACATTGGATATATTTAATAATCCATCCAATCATAACAAGGTCACAAAAAACTAGAAATTCTTTACTCTAAAATGAATACTCAAAGTTGGGTTAAAAAACACGGACTAGAATCAATGAGGATTAATATTTTAAAATGCATGGAGGGCCAGAATACACATTCTCGAAGAAAGCTTTGAATACGTTTGCATTTCATTCTGGAAAACTGCTTAAAAACCACGCAACAGTCCGTTTTACTCGGCCAGCAGAGGCACAAGAATACGCATAGTGATTTTTCCTCTCCTACATATGCATTGTATTTAAGAAAGAATAGCAAATCTCAGGAATAGGATTTGCGAAATACGAGAGATTCATAATGGAGAATGTTCAATAGATCGTCGAAAGTTGGTAGCCGACTTTCGATTCGCCTGAAGGCCGGAAATTTCGTGAGTGAAGCTTTCCGAACTTATTCAATCAGAACAATCAAACTAGTTTGGAATCAAACAATAGCTTCTCTACACTGAACGAATGTCAACTTTCAGGAGAAAAGAGAGGAAAAAATGCAATTGAAAGGAAAAGAGAAAGATAAATATGTAGAAGAAAGGGAAAGCAATTTCAAGTGAATTCAAACTTCTCTGTCTTAAAATTGTTAAATAATTGTAAAATTACAAATATGTGAAATTGAAACTGTAATAAAATTATAATAATTAAAAACTGCGTTTGAAATTTAAGAAGTTCAAATTGGAAGCTAGAGAAAATCAATACTTTTTAAATGTAATAATGCTACAAGATTTGTAATAAATGTAAAACTTTATATATAAGGTCTTAAGAATTGGAATATATGAAATTAAAAAATTTGTTGTTTGACTTTAAGAGAAAAAAGGGGTTAAGACGGAATCAGACAGATCTTTCTGGATGGTGTGTGGAATAGAGAGAAGGGAGACGACAGAGTTATACGACCCTGTTTACATATGGTGCAAATACTTCCATTTACATTGTGCGACGTGCAGTTGCAGTCGCAAAACATTTCTCTCAGCTTCTGTGTTGTTCAAAGCGTCACGCTCGATTTATTAGATAAAAAATTGTATAATCCTTTATGAAATTCGACGGAAGAATGCTTTGTTTGGGGTACAGTAGTAAAATAACTCGTCGGATTGGAGAGTAAATATCTCTGCTGAGGCTATTGGCAGATTGAGATTGCCTTCTGTCCACTTAAACACATTTAAAACAAATTGATATTTCGAGGCCGAATCCCACCTGGTTTCTTCCAATCCAGTAATTTGAATAATAAGTGTTGAAACATCAATTTAATTTTACAATTGTATTTAAAAATGAGTATGTAAAAAGGTTTTGAACTAGTACAAAAAAAAGAACCGCCCATCAAATTTACAGAGAAATGTTCTTTGTGGCAAAAGGTTATTTCTTGACACAACTGAAATTTCCTCTTAAATTTAAGGTTAAAAGTATTTTCATTTGTTTCAAAGAGAATGTTTTTGCAGCAAACATTATTTTTTGTGACAAAATATACCTGATCTTTCTGCCAAATAATTCTATATGTGCAAAAAAGATATTCAATTGTTACAAAACAAAACAGATAGAGGGCTATGCTTTTAATCTAAGGCAACTTCTTCTCTGCGTGCATGATTTTGATAAAAAATTCGTTTATCATTGAAATGTTATTCATCTCAAAAACTTTTTGTTAGACTTATCTTGATGCCTCATATTTTGTAGAAAAGACCTACTGAAACCAAAGTTTTCTACCCATGAACTTGACAGATTCACGATTTTGTGTGTTGGATGTTTGGAGGTTGTTTTAACATCCTTTACACATTTACTCAAGGAAATCGCCTTTTTCTAAAAGCCAAAACCAGGCGATATTTTTTGATGATACTATAGGGGCCGGAAATCGCTTCGCAATAACCGTGAGAAACATTGATTGGCAGGCAAAGTGTTTATATTCATGTTTAAGGTTGTTTGATCATCCCTTAAACATTCAAGGAAGCAAATTGACATTTCCAAAAAAATTGAACTACCGAAGATTTTTTTAATACACTACTGGGATGGAAAATTACTTCCAAATAAGTGTGCAAAGAGTCCTCGGCACAAAAGAGTGTTTGAATTTATTGTAAGGATTGTTTCAACATGTCTTGGCCTTCAAGCAAGCAAACTGATATTTCCAAAAAACTAAAACCAAGGGAAATTTTTTAAAGTAAATTATTGGTGTCAGAAATTACTTCAAAATAAAAGCAGGAAGAGTACTCACCAGGAAACGGGTTTGAATTTATTTTAAGGAGTTCTAAAATAACCTAACAAAAGTCAGCGACTTTTCTTTCTAGATGTTTCCTGCACTTATTTCAAGCTGATTTCTTAATCAAATAGTTTCATACAAAAATCTGTTGTAATTTTGACTGTTAAAAAATGTTAATTTCCTTTCTGTAAACTTTAAGGGTTGTTAAAACAACACTTAACATAAGTTCAGCAACTTTTACTGCAAGGAGATGTTTCCCACATTTATTTAAAAGTGATTATCTTGCCCAAATAGTTTAATAGAAAAGTCTCCCCTGGTTTTGAGTGTTTAAAAAACTCGATTTCCTTACTTAAATCTTTAAGGGATTTGAAACTACACCCCAAGCATGCTTGTATATGGAAAATCGTAGATCTGTCAAGTTTATGAATACACAACTTTTGTCCCAGTGGGTCTGATCTACAAATTCGAGGCATCTAGCCAAATCTATAAAAATGTTTTTGAGAATGCATTTTTTGTTTATCAACAAACATGTAAAAATTAGTAGCTTGGCAATTGTTTGAGTGAAAACTTTCCATTTTCTGATGATTTTCTTTCGAATTGTTGATCTGCAGGTTCGAAGTTTTAAAAACATTATAATTGGACATTTTGTCTAAAAGACATTTTCTGTACATTTGGTATGGGATACTGTCCAAAAAAATGTCTTTATAATTTTGAAAAAACGTAAAAACATTCCTCAGTGCCTTTTATTTGGTTTTCCAAAATTTGGGATAAGAAAAGATACTGCTCTGTCGGTCAAATTTGGAACTACTTTCAAGAAAAGCTCTCGCTTCCTCTGCTGGAAAAACGTAGAACTAATTACTTAAACTGTCGGTAAAAAATTGTGAAACGTGTTTTAATTGAGAGGAATTGGTAGTTGATGGGTCGAAGTAAATTAAATTGAACTTTGGTTTAATTTCCTGAACATCAAACGATCGGGACGAGATGAAAAAGGACAGAATAAGTATTATATGAAAGAGTCCCGTCGAACCTAATTTACACTTCACATTCGCGTCGAACGCAACGATATACAAACCTTGCAACCAATTAATTAAATTCACTGAGAAACTTCATCAAATACGAATTTCAATATCTAACAAAGAGGAATTGCATAATGTGTCTACTGTCTACTTGGCAAGAGTTACAAAAGAGACGCATAGCCAAGCTTTTACAGAAGCTCCTTCCCAAGTTAATTTATACTCAATTTATACAGAATATACAAAGTACTTGGAGAGGCAAGGGATGATGGTTTATCGCAAAGACGAGAAAATGGGCTGCGAGTGAAGAGCAATCTGCAATTCATGACAAGTTGAACCATTCTTTTGTCAACAACTCTTATTTCTGTTATTTTAAAACCACAATGAATAAAATAGATGAAATAGTAGTGGCTCAACACCTTTTAAATATTAGAGTCACTAATCCAATACCATTTTTTTTTTCAGGTCCACTCCAACCAAAGAACGAAAACCCAAGCCAGCGAAAAGAAACTTTTCGCTTCGAAATTAAACCAAAGATAATTCAAAGAAAAGACTTTTAGTCAAAAATTAAAAAGTAAGTGAAAGGACGAATGATGTCTTTGTAATCAACGATGACCAAAAGAATCCGTGCCAAAAATTTCAAGAACGAAGACCAATTTCAATTCGTACCAAAGACTTTTATGAACAAAGGACCTTGAACAAAATATAAAAGTGCAGCGGGTGAAGAAGAATAATAAAACACGAGTACCTGATTTTGGGACATTTTTTGAGAAAAAATAGAGAAAGTGGCCATTATGAAGAGAGGGGTGTTTGCTCCGGGAAAGTGATTGGAAAAAAGGGGGAGATCTTGGTGAACATCGGGCATAAAGGCCCGTGTGATGGTCTCGGGGTGGTGCCCGTGCGTGCCTTTAAGGCGCCGGGAGTCGCCGCCCCCGCAACAAACAAATAATCGGAACATTTCTCGGTGTGGGCCGTTTACCATCAGCGCCGCGACGGATCGGGCCGAAATGGTCCAGATGTTCTACTATGAGAACCGTGGCAAATGCTGCAAAAAATTGCTGCGGTACAACGGATATCCCAACAAGGTAAGAAATCAAACTTGGTTCTTAACCCTTAAAGCGCCCCCGGGGTATGAGAAGACCCCAATTTTCTTTTTGTGTGATTATTATTAAAAAGTAATAAAATGACATGAAAAAATAAAGAGGTAATTATTAAAAAACGTTCCTCCCACTTTTCATGAACAAAACCACTTCAAGTTCCCAAATGAATACCTTTTTTCAAAGCTGCACTATAACAAATTTTTTTTTTTCAAGAGCTATATTTCGAGAATTACAGGTTAAATTTTTATGTTAAAATATCAAAAATTGGCTGAGCTATGATTTTTTTCGTGAAAAAAGTCATTTTTCACATTTTCGTAAGATTTTTATTTTTCTGACACGCAGAAAAAATTTTTTCGTGATTAAATCCTTATCCAAACACTAAAAGGATAGTTAAAGAGTATTCAGTAATTTTTTGGAATTGAAATAACGGCTACTCTCTTTGCAATGTGACATTTTCCGACAAGGGGGTCGCCCACGACCCCACATGGCGCTTTGTGTTATTATTACATAGCATGGCGCTTTAAGGGTTAAAAGAAGTTGAGCATTTGCTCAATTTGAGGACTCAGGACGCCATTTACTGCGCAGGTATTTTAAAAGTGACGTGTTTTTACTTTCGTGATGCGAAATGCTGGAAAGTAAGAATGGAAGAAAATGATATTTAATTAACATTGGTTCATCTGGAGGCGCTTAAATATTCTATAAATTCTACTTACCCAAATTTTTGTTTTACAGTACAACCTAGGGCGGTTAGGGGTAAGAATTGCAAGAAGTAGGGGGCCCCCACTACTGGCCGTCGAGCTCGGACGTTGCGCGTGTGTGCGATATGTGGGTGTTTGGGTACGCAACCTCCACAATAACTCCCGGCCGGCGCGGCGATGAAAAAGCAGCTTTTTTTTGTGATTACATATAAAATACTTTAAAGTAATTTCTATATAT
>CAKNWU010159617.1:0-12248 GCA_932072015.1 Andricus quercustozae | reverse complement strand
ATATATATATATATATATATATATATATATATATTGAGTAGTCCCTTTTGAAGGCCCGCATTAAGCCCAAATACCGCTCCGCTAAACGCTCGTAAGGAAATAGAGCGAATTGTCGAAAATGAGAAGTGCCGCATATACTGGAACTTCATATTCTCGACAATTGTTTCATTTGCGCACTCGAGGCCTGACATTGTTCTTCTTGACTTCGAGAAACGAATCATGTTCGTTATCGAATTTTCGGCACCAGATTACAAAAACGTCATAGCCAAGGAGAATGAAACGAAAGAGAGCTATAAAGACCTTATAAGGGTGTTGCGAGGGTTATACCCGGAATATTCTGTTAAGCTAATCGTCTTCATCATCGATGCTCTTTGAAATGCCAAGGTTTGAGTGGTTAATAGACTGAAAAGCATCCCTGCGTGTCAACAAAATGCTAAGACACTTACGGGGAAGATGCAGAAGGCGCTAACCACCTATCTCACGGTCGGGAGACGTGGTTACAGATGAAATTTTACCGCGATTACGCTGGGAGCGGGTGGAATTTTTCAGATTAGCACTGCTCCCAGCTAAATCCTGCGGTTGTCCTTATGACAAACTTTTATATATATAATCAAAAGTTTCTATGAATGTACCGCCTGGCCAAATTAACGTTTAAAAACGTATTTTCAACTCACATCTTAATTATACCATTAGTGTAGCCCCTGCTCCCTCGGGAGCGGAGGGATCGAAGGTCCCTCTGAACGAGGCTATGGTAACGGAAGAGGCCAATCAGTCCCCCAAAAAGAAGAAACGCATTAACGGTTCCCTGGAAAGTAGACTGAAGAGGTAAGCGCAACAGGCTAGCAGATCAGATGCGGGAGCTGGAACGTCGGCACATACAGGGCCGACATCCAGAACTGAGGCACAGAAGAATAGTTGGGTCTCAGAGGACACTCAATCGAGGGTGGCTAAGCCTTTGAAGAGGCACACGGCGGCCCAGAGGCCGACGAACAGAGAGTCGTCGGGAGCTGAACTAACGGTGGTGGTGGCCGATACCAACTACCCGGACTCGATGCTCACTACGGAGCAGTATGAAATCTTCAGGGAGGCTACCTGGAGGGTGCTCGAAAGAGTGTCCCCAGATTGATGGCCAAAATTCGTGAACTCGTTCTGCAGCGGAGGGTTCTTTGTATTTGTGGCAGCTGACCTAGCGAATAAAGCTTGGATACTTGAAGCAGTGGTCGAGACAAAGCCGTGGGAAGGTGCAGGTCTTAAGGTGGGTGGAGGTGAGTTGCTCCATAAGAGTGCGAGGGCTAGGCCTGGTTCCCGGGTAAACTGGAAGACCCGTCTGAGGTACTCCGGCGGTTGGAGGGATTAAGCCCCTCACTTAAGACAGCGTCCTGGTGAATCTTCAGACATGATAGGCCTTAGGAAGAGGACACAGTAGGAGACACCAGGCATCTCCTAGTTTTGCAGATTCCTGAGTCCCAGACGAGAGCTCTTGCGGCCCTCAACAACAGGGACCTTCTATCAGGTAGGACAGGCCAACTTTGAGTTGCCGGCCAGGGACAGGAGGAGCCTGTTGATACACAGGAAGATCGGAAGCAGACATAAATGACTGCTCCTGGTTGAACCATTACCCAAATTAACTTTCATCACAGCAAAGGCGCCTCTGCAGTTGTGCAGAGGGGCATGGCTGCGAGGCCCACAGGTATCTCGCTAATCCAAGAGCCTTGTTTAGTTCGAGATATCATTAAGGGTATTAGGAGGGCTAATCTTCTTTGTTACTGGGACCCCAAGGGGGTCAAACTAAGGGCCTGCATACTGGCGAAGGGAATTAACGCTGTCCTACTGCTTGAGCTATGTCCGAAAGACCTAAATATCGATAGCCACGGATATCAAAGGAATAGGGATTCTCGTTCTGGGATCGGCTTATTTTCCTTATGACAGCGATACCAATCCACCAGTGGAGGTATGGACACTGCTGGAATATTGCAGGATAAAGGGTATTCCTCTTCTGCTGTGATACGATGCTAATTACCACCACACTTTGTGGGGCAGCACGGAAATCAATTGAATCAATTCTACTGGACTTCCTCACCACTGATTTAGTTATTCTTAACACGGGGAACACCCCGACGTTCTGTAACTCAGTTAGGGAGGAAATCATTGACATCACTCTCTGTACCAGTAGTTTTAGAGATAATATCAAAAAGTGGAGAGTTTCAGATGAACCTACTCTCTCAGATCACTCACAGATAGAGTTCGTATTGGAATCCATTGTACTCGCTGGCCCTAAATTGGTCAGAAATCCCATTCGAGGCGTGGATACCATGGAGATGGCAGCCAAAACTTTCACGGAAGCCATTAAAGCTACTTATAAAAGTAATTGTCGACCTACAATAGTCCGAAAGGCTGGGGAGAAACGATGCTTGAATGGGAAACTCGAAGAGCTTCGCAGGGAAACCAGAGAGAGGTTCAGACGTGCCAGTACTGGCATATCCCGGTGGGGGGTACTCAGAGTCGAACGGGGGCACCTTGGCTCACCTGATCAAGGAACATTTCCCGGGCTTTTCAAGGTTTGGAGAAGTGGGGACGGCACCTCAGAGGTAACCAAAGTCGCCTGCGGCCCAACTGGGCCTGAAACGGCGGCTTGCCAACGAGATTGTCACCCCTGCCAGGGTCAGGTGGGCCCTGAAGTCCTTCAGCCCTTACAAATCTCCTGGCCCAGATGGCATATATCCAGTCCTCTTACAGAGGGCTGAAGAGATCATCATAGGGCCGCTAGTGAGACTTGCTAGGGCTAGTCTGATGTTGGGACATGTCCCGGCGGCATGGAGGGGTACGGAGTAGTCTTTATTCCGAATGCAGGTAGGATCGGTTATACCTTACCCAATGATTTCCGTCCCAGTGGCCCAACATCTTTCCTACTAAAGAAAGTGGAAAAACTTGTGGATAGATATATCCGCGATAAGGTCTTGTCAAGGAGTTTACTTCACAAGGAGCAACACGCCTATAGGGCTGGTCACTCGTTGAAGACGGCCATAGGTGGAGCATTAAACTTAATTGAACGATAACTGAAGGAGAAAGGCCTAGCGATTAGATCCTTTATGGACATCGAAGGAGCCTTCAGCAACACCCCTGGAGAGGTGATAAGGGCGGCGATGATCACACATGGTGTGCCTATTGCAGTCGTGGAATGGACATTAGAGTGTATCGAAAATCCAGTTTTTCATGTTTTGTATGATGGGTGTGCGGAAAGGCTGTGAAACCATGCCAAATGAAAGTACAAAAAATTTCAGTCCGATCGGATAATATTTACTAACCCCGCAGCGCACTTGAAATTTTCATGAAAACATGTAAATTTGCTCGTAGATTGCACGGCGACCCGAAGGTCGGTATGGTAATATTTGAGCTCCAGGGGTCATAAAATGTGTCTCTGCATACCATGAAAGCGATTGGTCGAACCGGCATTTTCATTTAAGCCCCGAAAACCAGGTAGAAAAATGGTGGATAATGTGCAATTTTAGCGAATTGTAACAAATACGGTATATACCAGGTAAGCGCCGCAAGGAGTTAGGGGCTAAGAAATAGTGCGGTGGAGGTGGGTTGCGGGTTAAGGACCCCCCCCCTCAAACAAGGTGTGCAGCTCTTCGCCAATTTTCCGAAGGGTAAAAACGGCTCAGAACCCACCACGAGAAGGTGTGCACGTCGGGTTCCACCCTCTCCCATTCCAACCGACCAACCATAAATAAGAGGACTCTTTAACTCCGAAGAGTCAGATTCCGAGTCCGCGCTTGATGCGGCGACAAAATCTTTCTTTGTGTTGAACTTAGGCATAATTTTTCTTGACCTAATTGTGGACTTCATGTACCCGTCACGTGCTTCCGCACCACATACGCTTTTTGCGGCTTGGGTGACAAGTTTTTTGGTTCTTTCCACCGCCTGTGTGTGACAAGGAAAGTCTCTGACCAAAGTCATGACCTTAGAACAGTCTTCAACAGACGACTGAACTTCTTACTCTGCTGTTCCAGTCAAAATTGGGGTTTCAAATAGTTTATCTTTGGGCCAATTTACCATTTCCGTGTACTGTGTTGCTTGAAAATTTAGTACAGAAACACGGAAAATGCGTGGGTCTGTGTCTCCGTCCACGCCCTCTGCAGCCGTAGCCTGCTGCCTCTTTGACAGAATTGTTTGAACAGCCATTTTTCTAACTTCCTATCTTTCGTCGGCCAACATCGATAGAGGAAAATTTTCTTGGTGCGCAAAGTACGCATTTTTCCTGATGACCGGGTTGACAACATCACGGTGTTTCTTCGGCAAATGCCTTGATCTCTCCACTATTTCAAAAAGCAACTTGCTGCCATCGACAACGGAGTGCATGATCTTGATAGCAAACCATGACGGGACGTAAACTTTCATGCCAAAACTAACTAATTCTTTCAGATTAGCGGATGGCCTGGCTCCTGCTACGTAA
The DNA here is from genome assembly GCA_932072015.1 of Andricus quercustozae. Classification (NCBI taxonomy): domain Eukaryota; kingdom Metazoa; phylum Arthropoda; class Insecta; order Hymenoptera; family Cynipidae; genus Andricus; species Andricus quercustozae. Next base: position 7,792 of record CAKNWU010159617.1, on the reverse strand, counting down.
AGACGAAGTATCCTGTTAGTTACGGTTAGCCACCTTGAGTGTGCAAGAAGACCGGGGTCTTGCCTCTTTAGGTCCTCAGAACACATTCCTGATTGAATGGCCATGGAAATGGCATACAGGTACTTCTGATCTGCAACATCTACATTCGGCAAATCCACATTCAATTTATTGAAGCTGCATACTGGGTGGCTTTCACATTCCTCAGGCTGTTTGCCTATTGTGCCACAACAAGTGTTAGGACCAGTGGTGGTACCTTCAAGAGACTGCATAAGGTGCCTAAGAGGAAACCCATTAAAATGGAGGAGACAAACAATCAATTGTAATGGATGTTTTAGGTCCTTCTCCAATAAACGAATTACACCACCCTTGTGTCAGGTGTTTACGTTAGTTTCATCGCAACCAACAGCAACAAGAAATTGTCACTGGTGCCTCGAAGTCGACACCCACGATGGCACTGGGCCACTAATAGGTTTGAGGGTCCTCCATCTCATCATCAAGGCCGTGGCTGCGAAGGCGGCCGCGAGACTAAATTTGGTAAGTGACAGAAGGATCTCGACAGCATTGAAGATCCCAGTCGACATCGCGAGGAGGCCGACCTTGAACATGCCCAGGGACAAAATATCCATTCGCTACCTCTTCGACAAGAAGTATCGAGTTAGCCTATCCACGAAGGAGGAATGGGTTAACGGCGACGCACACCTGCTCAGCGATGGAGAAAACTGGTTTACAGATGGCTCCAGGAACGAGGAAAATGCAGGAGCCGGTGTATATCGTAGAAGGAATGGGCTTCATAATCGAGATGGGGTCCTACGCCACAGTTCTACAATCTTAGATTATAGCCATACTCCAGCGCGCCTACAAGGCAAAAGAATATGACAACAAAAGAATTATCGGCCTTGAACGGAACAACGGCCACGTCGCTATTAGTATGGGAATGCTTTCAGGCACTTAATATGTTAGCGACGGAAAACCGAGTTACTCTGCTATGGATCCCTGGACACAGCGGTATCAAGGACAATGAGATATCGGATAGGCTAGCCAAATTAGCTGCAGGAAGAAATTTCACTGGACCCGAGCCAGTTTTAGGTATTTCCAGTAAGTCAGTCACTGAATAAATTAAAAGTTGGCTGACTGAGAAACATCAGGATGACGTGGGAACATCGGTTATCACATACATAAGATAGGGCTGTTACACAGAACTAATAATAAAATATTGCAAAACTCTGCAGAAGTCTCCATAAATTTAATAGAGGGGATAAGCGTCTATGGGACAGAATAAGTCAAGTGTTCCCACCTAAAATTATTGTTTTTTTTTATCAGGTTGAAACTTGGCTAAATTATAGACCTAGTGGACCTATATTAATTCACTAAACCAGAGGTCCATTTACCAACCGGTTGTCAATATACAGGGGCCTGAAGTTTCCACTTTTTCCTGAGCTTTTTCACCCAATTTTTGTCACTTTTTGCCCCCCCCCCCCTTCTCCCCTCTAGAGTGCTACGTGGTTTACGGAAGGCCCCTAATTAAAAATTCATGTATTTTGTTGAAAATTCTTTTCTTTTTTTGTAAAAAATGAATCTTTCTGGTTTGAAAATCAACAATGGAAGGCCCATTAGTGTAACTTCTTGTAAGATAATCCGACTGGACCTTTATTGTCGTGTTATGGAAAGCTCCTTTCATTTACTTTAAGACTATTATTACAATTTTTTTTTTCATTTTGAATTTTTATTTATTTTTTTGAAATCAAAATTACGAAGTATTTTTTGAAAACACGCCACTTTAAAATTTATTTTTTCCCACTCTTTAAAGTCATACAGAAGAAAAAGTGGGATGGAAGTAATTTATTGGTCAAATTGAGATTTTTATGCTCGAGGGGACCACATTCAACTTACGCAGTGCCCGCGGGAACGTGTACTGTTAGGTCTAACGTGCCTCTAAGCTTACATTAAACTGTCTTGGGGTGATTTTTTGTGAGTATGTATATTACATAATGATAACGTGGTACCGTCGAGCGTAACAATCTCAATTTGATCAAGAAATTATTTCCATCCCATTTTTGTATTCTACATGACTTTAAAGAGTGTAAAAAAAGCTATTTTTTTTACAAGAGGCTACATTAACGTGAGGGTGAAAAAGGACCTGGAAAAGTGAAAACTTCAGGACCCTGTACATTGACAACCGGTTGATAAATGGACCTATGGTCTTTGTATTTCCTCCACATTTGTGCACACACCTTTTAAAATTAAAGGTTAACGCATCGACAACTGTAATTTGTTGATCGTGAATTCTCTTTTGTTAAAGCTCCTTCGGCCTTAACGAACACATTCTCATCACGTATCTCGCGCTTCGCACTCGATTTTGTCCAAAATGTGAACTTTCCTACATTATGTTCAACACTATTATATCAAATGTTTATTATATTTATTTCTGTACCCCGTTCTGGCAGCGCTTATTCAGATATTGCAAAATAATACACCAATTTTATTTTTCATGTTTACTTTAATAGTTCCTCCTTATTTTGTATTAGTTTTTATTCTCAGCTACTCTGAAATATGTGTCATTTCAATAAATTGATATTATTACAATTCATAATATGCATTGGTATTGAAATATACGTATTTTCATTTTCACGATTAAAACAAAACCTATACGTCTTATTGAAAAATGATTCAAATAAAATTTGTAGACCATTTTGAGGTGAAACATTTTACTCATTAATATTCTTTCGTGTCTCCCATAGTTTTGCCGGAAAATGGCATTTTTCAATTTTTTTAAACGAGTTATCACGATTAAAATTGGCTGAAAAATGGAATTATTTATTTTTGATAACATTGTTCACGTAGATCTTTTTAAAATGAATAATTTTACTTTTCAAAATTTTTTTGCATCTTGCATAGTTTGAGCGGAAAAATGATTTAAACGATACTACAGACTACAGACAGGCAGACGTACAGACAGAAACTTTCGTAAAAATCGTTTTTTCTGACTAAGGGGGTCTCAAAACGTGGAGCTTTGATGAAAACCGAATAAGTCAAATTTTACATAAAACCAATACCTTCTCATTAGGATAAGAATTTAAAAAACAATAATTTTAGGTGGGTACACTTGAAGTATTCTGTCCCCTATAAAATAGGCCAGTTCTTCTCTTTCATCAGTTTGTTGTCAGATGTCAGATTGTAAAGAAAAGCAGTAATAAAAAGTCGTTTAAAAGTATTTCTGAAGAACATTCAAGAACTAAAACAAGTGATGCAAGTGCGAACAGATTTACAAGCTCAAACAAGAAAATTTAATACTGTGAATATCGAAAAGTGAAGCAGTGAAGATGGATTTCTCAAAAATAAACAGAATTGCTGTCAATGACGATTTTCTTCCAATAAAGAAGCTCGAGGACCTAGATATGAATGAAAACTGTGAAACTTTTATTTGTCAATAAACGTAAAACACCATATTTTGGTAAAGAAGCTGGTTTTTCAAATTGCATGAGACTTATTTTTCTTGCTTGAGTAGAAACAGTTTTAAAACATAAATTTGCACAATTTCAATTTTTTTAAGAACGATCGTGAATAGTTACACAGAAAAAAAGTTTGGAATAAAAAAAAATCGGTATGTTTTAAGCGGTTATATCTAGTCATTTTAAGAGATCTTAAAGATTTTTTTAGCAGTGTTAATAAAATGTTATTAAAATGGACTACATAGTATCTATTACTATATATTTTTAGGTACATTTTTATTTAAAAATTTTGAAAAATGGGAGAAACATGGCCGCCCATTATATTCCTATACGCAGTTCGTGAACGAGGGGATTTTTATTTGGAACAAAATTACTATTTTTTTGGGCCAAAACCCAAATTCAAAGAACCTCAAAAGTCCAAATTTGTTGAGAAATCATCACCATTTTTTTAAAAAGTTTTTGAAAACTCTTCGTGCATGAATTGCGTATAGAAATATACTAATGAAATCTTATTGGTTTTTTAATTTCAAATAATCCGTTCCGGAGTTATCATTCCCAGGCGGAAATTTTATATATAGTTTATATATAGTGTGAAGTATATATAATATAATATTCATTTATTTTATTCATTTTGTATATAAAACAAATTAATATTATATATAATACTTCAAACTATGCATAAACTATATATATTATTTCCGCCTGGTATTCTCACCGCAAATAAAAATAAGAAAACGTGTTTTGCGACCATGTTATACCAGTTTTCAAACATTTTTAATAAAAAAGTCCCCAAAAATATATAGCAATAGATCCTATGTAGTACATTTAAATAAAATTTTATTAACATTGTTAAAAAAAATCTATAAAGTTCCTTAAAATATCTAGATATAACCCCTTAAGACAAAGAGGTTTTGTTTTATGCTAAAAAATAGGCTTACGATCTTCTTTTAAGATCAAAAGTGGGTTTAAATCTAGCTTTTAAGTCTAAAAACAAGCTTAAATTAAGGTGTAAAAAAACAAACTGTAAAAAAACTGTACTTTTCTCTGTGTAGAGACAAGTCAAGGAATTTAAAGTCTGTTAAACTTAATGACACCGATTTTTTGTTAATTTCCTTTCCCCCCAAAAAGCAAACAAAAGTTAAAGAACCTCGCGTATGCGCGAAAATCCACGTAGAGCGTATACTGTCCCTCTTTTTTTTGCCTTTTTCTTCTTGCTCTTCGGCCTTGTTTTCTCTCTTTTGAAGACACGTTCGGCTTCTAAAGAGCAGCAGAATTAGTGTAATTCCCGTTGAAGAATCGGAAGATGCAATTGCTAGTTGGATTTTTTCGCGGGTCTGCAAAAACAAGAAAAAAAATTGCAGCGAACCACGCGGAACCGCGTGGAACGTCCGGAGTCCAAGATACGAGAAATACGGATGAGATGAAGAAAAAAAAGTAACGAGGAAAGGGAAATTGATTGACGAATCGAGTGCATGATTGATCGAACTATGCTCGTCGGTGGTCGTGCATTCTTTTTTTTACCGCTTTTGCAATTAGCACAGTCAATTAATTCGACCAGACGTACAGATGCAATACATTTTTGGCACACTTTGTCTTTTAAGAGATAGGGAAACAGCGTCCAGCCGAACAAGTTTGTCGTTTACCTTATGCGTACTGGGTGGCTGTTAATTAAGTAGTTTTTACTCTTCCTTATTTTGCAAATTTTCAAATAATAATTTACGAGCTTGGCTCCTAATTATCTTGTGCATAAAGTAAAAAAATGCTTCTCGTTGGTTATTCAAACAAAATAACTAATTTTACAGTACATTATTATCAGTAACCTGTAGGTCTCATGTCCTACACTGAAAAGAATTCCTGGTTGATCGTCAACTAAGTTTACTTATTTGGAGAAAATAGGTCATCCAATTGCTTTTTCATTTGGCGCAGTAAGCGGGCACTCACGTGCATATATCGCGTAATATTAGGAAACGGTTTACACTCGGGCCTGACTGTTTACGTTTGGAGGCGCCCGTTCGAGTATGAAGGCCAGTGCGAGCCTTCCCCGAAACTGTTCTTATATCGAACGTGGAGAGTATATGCGAAATATCATTCTAATGGCGTGTCTATTTTATATTTCATACCTATTTTAAATTTTTTCATTTTTTTATTTGTTACACGGAGAAAACTGTATGGAATATAAATATGGTTGCCACTACCACAAAAATAGTAAAATATGGTCTAACTAAAACTGTGGTTCCTACAACCACATAGCTGTTTGTACAAGAGTCTAGGTATAAGGTATGAACTGTGTGGCTGCCACAACTATATACTGTGGTTGTCACACCCAGACTGCGTGGTTGCAGCCTGCGTAGGCTTCGGTTGTCACAACCACATAGTGGAAGCTCTCTCTAATAAGATGTGGTTGCTACAAGTGCGCAGTAAAAGTTATTTTTAATAAGATGCATATTGTATGCAACTTGATCATTTTAATTTTAGTTACTGCGTGGCCATACCATAGTTTTCTCAGTGTAAGATAATAATTTGAAAATCTCGTGTTTTGTTTAAAAGTGATTCTGGAATCTACTCTATGAATTTACATCAGTTAAATTTCACTCTTAATCAGTGAAAATACTTACTTATTTGGTTGAGTGACCCATTTGTAGCTATTTAAATCAGTGAGATTGCGTTGTGAATCAGTGATAATTCTGACTAATTTGATTCAACGATCCATTTCTCACTTAACTGATTCATACTTAGAGAGTAGTTCCATTAATGAAAAGTCCGTAGGATTTATAGAAAATTTCAAATTGGATCACAAAATTTGTCATAAAATTTACGTCTGGCTGGTTTAAAGGTAACATTATTTACTTCGAGACCGGCAGAAATGTTTACAAAAGATTTTTATAAAGGGATAATTCATGCCTAATCTTTGAGGAAGAATTTAATTTCATGCCGCTTTCTAATTCTTAATATTAGCAAAGTTATTTTTGTAACGCATGCACGCAGTGTTCGCTTTTTGATACATATATCTAGCGTGCGGAATCCCGTGGAGAAATTTCCCAATTTGATCCCGATTCCCGACGGGGCCCCGATCGGGTTAACCCAATGTGGCCCTGATCATGGCTACTGATGTGGTCCTGGTCGGGGCCACATCGGGCTATACTCTGTAAATCAGAGTTTACTTATAAACTAGAATTTAATAAATTTCAAATTATTGCCTGTCTTAATTAGTGAATATTCAACTCATTTAACTCAGTGACTGATCTAAAGTTAAATTAGTTAAATTTAACTTCTCGTATACAAAGAATATAAAAAACGACAAAAAACTGAAAAAAGATTCGTTTAATTTGAACAAAATGTCTAAAAATGTATGTTTAGGGACACATTCAATTAGTTAATAAATATAAATAAATATAATATAATAATAAATATAACTGCTGCACATCGGCTCAGTCTTCAGCAATGCAAAAGATTGGGGTGGACTTTTTTCAAAATATTTATGTAAAGTAACTCTGTAAAACTAACGATAATTGTTTCAAATATTTGAATAATAAAGTTTAATATTCTTAATTAATTATTTACATTTTTATTAAATAAATCAAATTTTAGTAATATTTTCATAAATAAAAATTAGAAGGGGCCTGGTCGGGGCCAGATCGGGCCTTCCTTATAGATACCCCAGTCTGGCCCTGATCGGATTAGGCGTTTCATTTCGAGTCTGGCCCTGACTGGGGTGCTCGATCGGGGCCAGGTTCTGCCAGATCTGGCCCCGACCAGGGCCACTCCGAAATTTCTGCACGGGATGTGGCCAATTCCACAAAAGTATGGAAAAGCAGAGAGAAAAATAACTTTTCTTAGCTGCTTCCCTTGCGCACCTACAGCCAAATCACATTTTCTGGACAGTGCGTATGCGCTTTTCAACCCAAAAGTACTTCCCTGCCCGGAAAAAAAGTGCTGGAAATTGTCATTAACCGAGTCTGTGACTTTAGGATAGGTCTAAAAGCATTTGACAATTTGAAAATATCGTATTGGAATATCATCCAAATAGTACTTGAAGAAGTCAGCGAAGCACTCCTAGACTTCATCTACAAAATATCACAGACAAATTTGTAAGCCGTTCAACACTCCAATATTAAATTCTCGAAGACAGTCAAGGAAGGGTTCATATACTGTCAAGCTAGCCGTTTATGCAAATAAAAAAAAATTATTTTTTAAATTTATACTATTATTATCTTTAACTTATATATTTATTTAAACATGATAATAACACACACAATTACTACTTATATTAATCGCACGCTTTTTACGCTCTGAAAAATCGGACGCACGCTGCGGGAATTAGAACTACCTATCCTCTAGAGTCT
>CAKNWU010159502.1:0-11513 GCA_932072015.1 Andricus quercustozae | reverse complement strand
ATCGAGGGAAAGAGCAAGTGCAAAATCGGGTAAACCCCTATTTTTGAGCCATTTATTACCACGCTGTAGGTAAAACCGACAGATTTCCTGCTGTATTTTATAGAAATATTGGAGAAGGACTTAGAAGACGGTCTTGAGCAATGATACAAAAGAGACATTCATCTGCAACATAAGATGATACTTCAACCAGTCTAAAAAGTTCTCCATCGTTTTACTGCTTGGATTTTATTCACATCTTTTCAAGCACGTGAAATTGTATGTATTTAGGTGAGAGACTTATTCTCGTTTATTCTCCGTGACAAGAAATGCTCAGTTAATCGTGATTCTATTCAATTCTTTCTTTAAAACTTTCATGATATAAAACGCAATTTCAAAAATGTATAATGTATTTATTTATTCTTTAGAAGTGCTTCAAAATAATTTATTTAAAAATGAAATCATCACAAAGGGGTGTGACATTTTTTAGTAGATATAAAAGAGAATTATGTAAATTCATTTGTATGTGAAACACGTAAACTGATTTATATTTTAATGCTCAAACATAGCAGGACGTGTGTTAATTCGTTGACAGAAAAATCGGCCTGCCGGCATGCCGGAAGAGGAAGGAGAATGAGTAGTAATTAATTAAGAGAACAGAGCCGGCGTGTATGGAAATATTACTCGGGGTACACCACTATTGCTTTCCAGAATGAACCAATGTAGAGAAGTAGTTGATGATGGATTGACTTTTTTTCGTAGTTTCTACTTTCTTTCTGTCCATTTTTAACATCCTGTATAGTAAAGAATAATAATTGTTAACGATTGCATTCGATCTTTCGGGGCCAATATTTTTTAAACATTAATTTGACTAATTCATACGTATAACGAATATAACAAATTTAACAAAGTTTTAATATAAATATGATTACTATTTTAAGAGAGATTTCAGGTCAGAAATATCATACTTGTTATCGATATGAGCAATTTTCTTGAAACTGGGAAAAATAATAGAGTTAGGTACGTCAGATATTATGATGAAATAATTTTGAAAAACTTCCAAAAATTTCGAGTTACGTCACTTTAAACTTGATTGATTAATCATTTAAAATGCTGTATCTCGGAAACCGAAAAAATTCAAAATTTTGAGTTAAAAAATTTCAAACAAATTTTCATTAATCAATAACTCTAATTTCTTCAATATAAAAACTCTATTTGTCTAAAAATTGTTCAGATTTAGTGCGAATCGCTGCTAATCCCCACGAAACCATTGCCATGCACTTATTTGTTTATAACAAAATTCAATAAATTTGTATACACGTGCATTCCAACTGGACAACTTTTTTGAATAGTTGCTTTACTCATTCTGGGTGTCTTGCAATGAATGCAAGTATTTCGCAAAAAAGGTACTCTTCAAAAAGTAAAAAGTTTTTTTTCCGTGAAATTGATGCGGAATTTTATCAACTTTTATTCTAAACTAAAAATGATCAAATCGGATAAAAATAATGTTCTTAAAATCAATTTCTCCAGAGACTTTTTTTATGCCCAACTGTGCGATGCCCGGAAGAGGTAACATGTACGCTTCAGCTACAAAGTATTTTTTTTTTTTAGTGAAAGATAAAATTATAAGGAATAACTTACACACGAAAAATGTTGAAAAATGATACGAGATCAAAACAAAAAATCAAACATTTTTTCACATTTTTTTACTTCAAATTTTGAATTTTTTCGGCTTTCTTTTTATAGAAAAAATAGTATATAAAAACTATGCATTTTATTAAAATTGGTTAAAAACTTTCAGAGATATCGCATTTAAAAAAATTTTCATTATCATGAATTTCAATATTATGAATTCATTATTATGAATTTTATTTGAACATCAATATATTTTTTTCAAATTATTTTATTTCTTTTTGGGCACATTCGTCAGGGAAAATTCTGTACCCAGAAAGCCTGGTAGATTTTTTTTGTTTCGTACGCATGGAGGTCTATGAGCAAGGGGAAATTAATTAAGCCGGTAATGAGAGGTACGAGCGCGCAAATAGAAAAATGCCCACAAATCCTATACTATGAGAGAAAAATGAAGAACTTTTCTTTACATCTCTGAAAACTTTTTCTAATACCTACTTAATGTACTAATTTTAATTAGAGACGTCAGAGTCTGATTTCTGTCTCGTGAATCTTTATTAAGATTTTGATTCATTTTTGAACAAATTTTAGAAAAAAATCTAATGAATAAACGATGTTTCAGTTGAAATATAAGGGTGAAGATCCGAAAAGAAAGTACACTCAACTCCCGAGTTAAGCACGGTTTAGAGCATTGCTTGCCTTGGCCTTCAGGTTAACTTAGAGGCATCCAAACGTAAACAGTCAGTGGCGGTGTTAACCATTTCCTATTAGTGTTTGTGTGAGCACCGAGGCCACCACTTCTAGGTATAGCATATGATGAGGGTCCTTAACTCAGAAGTTAACTCCACCTGCGATTGATTTGAAACTAATTATACCTATGTATTTTGACACGCTGTTTTGATTTTCAAAGGTCAAAACATGAGAAAACTATAAAAATTTCATCTTTTTCCGTTTATTTCAGTGAATAATACAAATTTTCAAAAAAGCTTTGAGTACAAATTATTGATTGGACTTGTGGCACTCCTGTTATTACTGATTAGTCACATAAGTAGTTTATCTCACGTCGCTAACCCTTTTTCAATAGCTGGTGGAGTGGGAGGCACCCCTGTGACTGGTCACAGAAATAATTTAAGTCACACCCGTACTCCTTTCCTATGTATTGCGAAGACGGGGGGAGGGGGGGGGGGGGCAAGGCACCCCTGTGGCGGGTCAAAGAAAAAATGTAATTCACAACCCTACCCCCTTCCAATGTCTCGTGGGGGAAGGCAGCCCTGTGCGTGGTCACAGAAATAATTTAAGTCACACGTTTATCCATTTCTAACGTCTTGTCGGGTGAAGGGGGAAGGGGGAAAGATAACCCTGTGACCGGTCACAGAAATTATTTAAGTAATTTCCGTATACCTTTCCAATGTATAGAAAAGGGGTTAGGGTGAGTAGGGAGAGGTTTAATTCTATCAAATCATCTCCCATTTTCCAGCTCTCATAAGCTACGGGTACGCTTCATTTTTTGAAGCTGTCATTTTTCTCGTTCAAAAATGATTTTAGAGTAAAAAGTATTTAATCGAAAAGATTTACACTGGAACCTGGATTTGTGCACGGTTTCGAGCATGGCCCGGAGTTTGTCACGCTTGACTGAGCACCGCCTCTCTCTCGGTCCCGTGGTTCCCCTCCTCAGCAAATTGCCGTGGACAGCAATTCTAGAAACGCACAAATCCAGTTAACGGAAATCCGGGTTCCAGTATATTTTGTATGCTCGACTTCGAACATTAAACTTGCGGATATTTTCTCTACCATATTTATACTCAGTGTGTCAAAATACATCGGTATGGTAAATTTCAAATTAATCAAAGGTACTCTCTTTTCGGAACTTTATCCAAATATATTTTTTGCGAACGAGCGCCTAATTTCGAAACTTTACTGCTATATTCTGTGAGGAAGATTCTAGTTCCTGAAGTAATAAATCTCGTGGGGCGGATGCTTCAGAAATCAACAGTCGTGTGTCCAGAATTTCTGGTATAAAGCAGGCGTATATGAAACGCACGTGGGTGCAATATTGTATCTGGGCAAGTATTCACCACCACACAGATTAGGCAAACTTGGGCTGGGTCGGCGTTGTGATGTTAAAGTGTATCCGGAGAGATGAATATTTATCAGCCCTCGGAGCACTTCTTGGTCGGCACGCTTCTGGTCAGAGTGTTGGAAAGCTTTAACGATCGTACACTGTATGTCACTATATTTTACTAAGTAGAAACGTATGAACCAAATTTTGGCTAAAAGAAACAAAAATAGGTACAAAAATATGGGATTGAAAAGAAAGATTTTTAGAGGATGGAAATTGAATGTTGTTCCCAAAATTTTTTTAAATCGATAGGGGTCCGAATAGAATTACTAAAATAGTCAATACTAAAAGTATGTTATTTTTTTTACATTTTTTAAACAGCTGCTCAAGACTTATTCCCCAAACAAGTACAAAAATCGAACTGAGGTACCAAAAAAGTTTAAAGTACGCCCTGCTGGTGTAGAATTTTTTGGGACTAATTCGACGTGCCCAGATGAAAAGGTGCTATCTCGGCAGAATGAAATAAAAAGGTGCTATCTCGAGTGGCTAAGTATGGAATCTTGATAATGCCATTTAAATAATATTTGGAACATTAGCGCCCTCTGAAGTAGGGAACTTTTCTATTTTTTGCTGCCGAGATAGCTTTATTTAAGCTTTTTGTTGGGATTCCATTGGCCATTTTTTGTAAATCGTTCGTTACTTGAAGATTATAATTTTAAAAATCTGAATAAATCTGATTCCTTCAGTTAATTCAGATGATGATATTTATTTGTATTTAATCTCTTTAATCTTTGTTTACTTTTTATTTTTTCAATCTGGTTTTACAAAAAGTAAGCTTTTAGTGTTTTGAGTTTGATATGTCATGAAAGCTGTGTTTTTCCAGCCTGTGGGTAGTAGAACGTTTTGAACCCATTGATTTGGCTCTCGATTTGGCCTTTTATCGCGAGTTAAAATCGAATTTATCCGTTTCGTTCACACGTTGAATTGCAGCGATAGTAGCCGACGCAATGTCGATACTGAAAATCATCAGGCTCGTAAATAGTGAGAAATTTGGGTAGGCGTCAATCACACGCGTCGATATATTCCATTAACCCAGTTAACAAACAGCGCTTGGCCACGGTAACCAGCGTAGTGGTCCTATGACAATTAAACCAATAGTCGAGGGAAAAGGGAGGAGAAAGGCATATTCGATGTTCACTTACTGTGTGTGCGTATTTTCAAACATAGCAATATGTCCTCAATAATATCCTTTCAGGGCCGTGACTACACCTTCAAATCATTTAGGAGTAACCAGTACCAGGTGGATGGATAATCTTTTAAAGTCATAATATTGATGAATGATGAACAAATGGGGAAAGTATTACATACCAAATTAAAGCTCGAATATTCATTTTAAAGATAGCTATGCCATTACATGAATTGTTTTAGCCATTTATCCGATATTCCACGCTTTTTTAACACGTTGCAATTTTATTCAAATGGTACTCTTCTGGTACGAAGTGAATATTTACAATTTAAGCCTTTCCGATCAGTTTTCTTAGGAAATTGTGTGACATTGTCCATGTATACATGTATTTAACATTTAAACATGACAGTCGTGGCTAGAAATAATTCAAAAATAGCAAGTACGTGGTTAAAAGGCTAACTATAACACTCGTTTATAATATTGCTACTCACAAAAAAATACTACAGAACTTTTGCTTTAAAATTCCTTCTCTAAAAATTACTTTATTTTCAAAGATTTTTTTTTTGGCGTATTTTAATTTATTCGATAATCATAAATAAACATAAACATTAGTATATCTATATCGGCTTTCATACCGTTTCAATTTAATTTTAATTTTAATTGGCTTTCAATAACCCGTAACTTTTATTTAAATATACAATTTTATCCCATGAGGAATTAGAAGGAAAGAAAAAAATTGATAAGTTAATTTGGGATTTTATATCGTAATAAGATGTTCTTGAAAGACATTCTGGAATTCTGAGTCTTACTGATGTCTTCCGTCTTCGACACTGATCCATTTCAATTCTTCAATTTTGAAGATTTACTATTGAAAACTCTTCAATTTTAAAGATGTATGGATACAAATTCTCAAATTTGGATGATTATGTAGATCAAAAGTCAAATTTTCAATTCCCAGTCTTACCAATTGAAGAAATTTCGAATCCAAAACATAATTTATAATTGTAAATTTTCAATTTGAAAAATTTAATTTTAAAGATTTACAATTTAAAGTTCTGTAATTTTGAAGATTTCCAATTGAAAACTCTTCAATTTTAAAGGCGCAAAAATTATTTTTTTTTTAAATTTTTGTATTTTTGAAGAACAGAAGTCAAGGTTTCAATTCTAAATCTTCCAAATTAAAGAAATTTTAAATCTAAATCATAAAAATTACAGAATTTTTATTCTCAAACTTAAACATTTTTTCCGGAAAAAAACTATCGTTCTTGAGTAATTCGGTCCTGCTATATTCATTAGTACAATAAAATATAATTATTTGTATGCGAAACTGTAGATAGGCTCGATATCCATGTGCAAAGTAGGCGAGAAAATTGATGAATAAACCTATCTAGTTAGCAGATGTGCAATATCTTTCAAAAAATGCAAGAATTCGGTTTACCCGGTGTAATTTTTTTCCGGTCGACAGAAATTTTATTTCATATTATTTAAATTATTAGATACATGTCGACAATATTAATGTTATAAAATCCAAGTTTCAAATTAAACCGCCACTACGCTACTATTACACCACTAGTGGCAATTTTTAGAATTAGCCGGAAGCTTAAATAAGGGAACTTCCACCTCCGCGAGAGTCCCTAGACCTGTGTTCCTAGACTGTGCTCTTACATATCAATAACATCTGTTTAAAATTTTTTCAAAGTTAAATATTTCATATTCCGTTTGAATTATTCAACCCTGTAACTCGCGAGATGCAAATATATGTTAAATTTTAAACTAGAGGTGCATTAATTCAAATTTGTTAATAACTGTCGCAATTCCAGCGTCACTTCTGAGTAAATAATAATTAAATCAATCCCATCAATCCGCTGATATCATAGCCTGTAATATTAACTCTATATCGCAACCCTCTGATATGTAGTAAATTTTTTACCTTTGTTCCTATTCTGCAATATTAGCATTCGAATTTGCATCGCTATTCTATTACTTATTTTACAATCGAGTGTAAACTACGATTTTAACGAATCCATGAAAATTTTAAGTATCCGAATTTTAATTGCATCATTTCATATATCTCACATGGCAAGAAATCAAAGTGCATTATAGATAATATTACTTGCTCAGCAGAGAGTCGTACAGGGCGTGATTTATTAATACGCAGCATTATCCAGGACGGATCAATAGACGTTTCGGGCAATGATGCCGCATGCGGGAGCCAGAGATCATCCTTGATTGTAAAATCCAGAGCGTACATTCCCATCTGTACAATCGTAATTCGAAAACGCGATATGGCGTAGCTTATGGCTGATAGTGGGATTCCAAACTCCCACCTATTTTGGTCGATAGCCCTTCAATGGTTGCGACTGGGTCTGCGAGACCCAATCGGATTCCACCGTCAGATAATAAAAGTTCATTAAACAGTATTAAACGTATTAAAGAGTAAGGAAGTTGTGGTCATTTATATTATTTGAAAAACAGATTTTTATAGTAAAAATTTTCTCATTCGCATAATTTTAAGTTGATGCAAGAACAGAAAAGATTCGTTGGTTCTAGATGAATCGATTCACGCATAATTAAATTTCTAAGAAGATTTACAATTTAAAACAATTTTTTGTTATGTTATGTTTGTTTCGTCGAAAATTGGTATTTTTAATAAAAAATATCCTGAAATTTTGGAGATTATCATTATTTTTCAGATTATCATTCAGAATAATTAAATTCACAATTTTTGTATAATTTTTGTTTCGTTGGTGCTTTATACCGGAAATTGGTATAGATTTCTAAGAAGATTTACAATTTTAGAACAGTTTTAGGTTATGCTAAAATTTTGCACTGGAAATCGGTTATTTTAAACGAGAAAATTAGACTTAAAAGAAGATTTATAATCTTAAACTGTTTTTAGTTATATCAAGTTACTTTTTTTCGTCTAAAATGGCTATTGTTAATAAAAAAATCATTATTTTAGAAAAAATGTTTACAATATTTGAACAATAATAGGGTATGTTAGCGTTTTCACCAGAAAGCGGTTATTTTAAACAAAAATTATTTGACTTGAAAAATTGAACTTACAATTTTAAACAACGTTAGGTTATGTTTGCGTTTTCCGTCGGTAATCAAATACAACAGTTTGATTGTCTATCTATATATATATTTTTTAAATATTATACATCAATTCTAAAGTTAAGATATAAATTTTCACCAATTATCGAAAATATTGTCCTTGCTTTTCTTTTCTATTATTTTAGATAATAGATAGGGTAATGGGTCTAATGGTTGGCCACCCTTTCCCACAATTATTGGCCATTTGCTTTAAATATACGTAATTAAGAAATATTCACAAATAAAACTTAATAAGCAGTGCAAGATTGTTCTCAACACACTCCACGCTATTTATTATAAGTTTTAATTGTTAATATGTCTTAATATATGATCATTCTGAAGTGGCCGATTATTGTCAATGGTGGCCAATCACTGTACTCATTACCCAACTCTGAAGGACAAAAAATTTTATTTTAAATAATTATTACTACCGTCAAACGGGGCAGTTTCAGTCATATGGGGTAAATTTGAACATTCCTAAATTGATAGTTTAAATTACTTCTGGAAGTTTTAAGTAGAATCTAGAACCATTTAAAGCCTCAATGAAGCCTTGACTGATTCTCTAGGTATAGAAAATATTTCTTTTCGAAATGCATACCCAATTACCTATCAAAAATACAGTCCTTGATCTCTTAGTTTTACATTTTCATATTCTGTAGGGTTGGACTTAATTTAAAAAAAAATTGACCTGTTTGAAAGACTTTATTTCAAAAATCTCATTGTGTTAAATGCTTCATTCTTCGGCAATTAACCATAATATAATAATAAAAATAATTAAAGACTTTGAAGATACATATTTGCGCATGAATGGTTATATAGGATTCCAGCGCTCTTAGCTTCATTTAAAGAAATATTGTTCTCAATATTGCATTTCATCCATTTCTAAAATGATTATTTACCGTTTTTCCCCTGCCTGCGTTTCAATTTGTGGGCATAAAATATTTGTCAATACTTGTCGTAAACCCTCTACTTTATCAACGTTTAGAAAGTAGTTGGATCCGCCGTATAAAATTGAATTTTTTAGAGAAAGAAAATGGTATAATATTTAAAATAGAGGGTTTATTTACATTAACAACTTTACCTCGGTCTATTCGCCTGAATTTAGGAATATTTGACTGAACTCGAGTACTCAGTTTTCACATCAATCATATAACTTGTTTGTCGCATTTCGTTTTGAAGGTTAAAATAGATAGTTACGAAACCTCTTTGCCTAAATTTATTTCATAGAGTAAATTATAAATGAGCGTAAAGTAAATAATAGTTCCTTTTTTAAGCCGCCGAAGGCAGAGTACTTTTTCTTCTTTCAACATTGAAAAGTCTAATGAATTCTCAACAGCGAACTCAAAAGCCTCGAGTACGAAGAGAGTAAAAAAATATAAACACTCAACAAAGCGGCAGAGGCTTTTCTAGTTTTCTTGTATTGCCACAAGTAAGCCCTAGGAGCTTTCAATGCATTAAGGCGGTTTTCCGACCACATAGCTAAGTCGCTAGTCGGATGGGAAAACTTACTTTCTCGATCCATACCACTTGTAGGCTCGATTATTCACCGATCTTGACTGCTCATTTTTACAATGTTTTTTGCTGTCTTTCCATAAGCTTACTGAAGTTAATAAAACAAAAATCCGAACTGATAATTTAAGTTTGCTTTAACTTCGGGTATTTTAATTCTCATATGAAAATCAACAAAATCTGGAAAAAATAATAAGTAAATGGCCACTTTCACTGGGAGCGGTTTAATTTCAGTTTCCTACGGTAACGCTTTGTTCGAGTGCATATTGGCGTATTAATGTTCTGTTGAATTGCTAAGTCAAAGCTTCCAATTTAGCTTTAAATATGAAATATAATCCAATTAAATCCCTAGATTATTAAATTGAATCGACAATTTTCAAACTTGCAGATTTAGATAGCTTCATTAAGTGTGTCAATTAATTATGCAAGGCAAATAGTGCTCATGAGAGAATATCACGGAGCTTTTGCCAAGCATGTTTGAATTTTTCTACACTCACATTCATATGTGTGTAATTATGTTCAAAAGCATATGTGTGCGTCCGCATGAAAAGGTTCCTTATGTCCGACATGGAGTTACGTATAGGTTCACATAGCCGAAAAAATTCCACAATTTTAAGTCCATAACGAACACTCTAAGCTGAAAAACGAGTCACCGGGGCATTTTTGAAGTTGGAACTTCGAAAAATCGTTTTTCGGGGAAAACGCATCTAAGATTGGCGAATGTCATAAGCACACGTGTTATAATTTTTCTTCAAGCATGAAATATACCTACTTCCGGTTACTTTCTGGATATAAGTACACTGGGAATTCCATGAAAGTTTTTCCCAGAATCTCAGCCCTCGGCTTTTTTGCGATGATGTGACCGCGGGGCCGAAAGGGAGGCGGTGCTCATGCATGCGTGACTTACAGCAACGTAGCAAATAATAATCTTGACCTCAACTTAGAAAGACGTGAATATCTCCTAAACTAGAACTTACCATGAGGACCCTTTTCATGCGGATGCCCACTATATTAAATACGTTAGTGTTCAGTTGCAAATCAAAAATACAGAGTGAGGTGCGTTATGAAGTCTCTGCACATGAACGCGGAATCTATCTTTTTATGACACCTCAGAGTAGTCGTATAAACTCTAATATTCGAGCGGATGTGAAATTTCCGTTTTGAAATTGAACATACTCGTATAGCCCTCAGCAAAATCGTTATGTCCCTTCGATGTATGTACAACATGCGCGCTAAGCCATTCGAAACACCTAACACCAGGGCTTCGATCGAGATTACTACAAAGCAGAACACCGAATATAGCTTATTGAAGATTGCAGTCAGTAAACTAGGTTAGACGGATTAATAGCTTTGATATGAGACACCAAAGCTCCTTTGGGAAATCAGGAAAAGCAAGAAAAAATCTTGGCATTGCGTATTTTGTCAGATTGTTGGGGATGGAAACAAAGTAATATATAAAACACATCTAAATCCCAGAGTATCATTCTTGATACTAAATAGCATCAGAACGTTGCAAGAAATTGATACTCACGGATATGTGATTACTGATTATGATCTAAATTTGAATCATTCTCTCATTTTTCATGATTTCAGTCAGTGAAAATCTACTGCGAATTACTAAAAGGTTACTTACTTTCAGTCGTTTTTCACTAATTCTCCAATCAAAAGGAGCAAAATGTCAATCACTGAATTTTCAATTATAATTTAAATAGCTTACAGTCAAAATTCACTAATTTTTTTAATTCAAATTTTACTAATTAAATGAATTATTTTTATTAAACAGTTAGCTTGACGGTTAGCTTATATGATGAAAAGATTAGCCAAATTCATAATATTTTCGAACAACGAATCAGTATAAGTTGACTGAAATTTCAGTATTTTCTTCAGGCAATTTTCTTGCTTGCTTTGTCCAATTGTTGAAGCAAGAAGTTAGCCCTCAATTTAACTTTTCATTAGTTAAAAAACTAATTGTTAGTCAAATAAAATGAAATATTATTTGTAGAGAGCAGTATAAAAACTGGAACGTTATATTACGAACTGTTACAATTTTTTGAAATT
>CAKNWU010159460.1:0-11062 GCA_932072015.1 Andricus quercustozae | reverse complement strand
CACTTTTTTGACTCAAATGGGAACCTGATAAGATGTACGAGGCCGGTCTCACTATCAGCGCCAAGAAAAGTAGTTCCTCGGCATGAAAAGTTGGTAGCGCTGATTTATTCAGCACTTTGCCTCTATCACCGAATCCCTTACTCGGGTTAGAAGCGATCCTCACACAAACCCAGGACGATGAAGAAAGGGTTATAGCATATGCCAGTCGAACGGTCTCCGATGCTGAGCGGAAGGAGTCGACTACCGAGCAGGAATGCTTAATGGTTAGATGGAAAATTAGGAAATGTAGGCACTATTTAGAAGGATTCCACTTTAGAACGTTTAGAGTATAGTATTGAAGTAAGTCACCGTGAGGGGGTCCTACATAAGGTTCCCGACATCCTGTCCCGCATGTTCGAAGACGAAGATTCGACCGAAGTTTGTGCCGCAGAAGTAATAAACGAGACCTGGTATAATCAGGGCGTAGTTGTCCCCTCGGAGAAGCGTGCGCAAAATTTTCAGGTGGTGCACGATGCACGTCAGGCGGGCCACCTTGGGATAAAAAAGTCATTTTAGAGAGCAGCTGTAGCCTATTATTGGCCCGGTATATTCCGCGATACTTTTAACTACGTGCTTAAGTGTGATAAAAGCCAAAAGACGAAGGCACTACGAGCGGAAAATCCGCAAAACGTTAGCGCGGTCCTAGACGACTGCAAGACTTAGTGACCCTTCACTTAGAAGAGGCACGCATTAAGCAAACGCGGCCCTCCAATAAATCGCGTAGAGATTTCCACTACGAGGTATGCGACCAAGTTCTCAAGCGTATAACCCAGCTCTAAACGAATCAAAAAATAATACAGCCACTATGAAAAAGAGCTTTCACGGCCCATTCCGAATAACAAAGGCACGCTCTCCCCTAGTATATGAACTGGCGAATGATAACGGCCGATCTCTCGGCACGTTTCACATTAAAGACCTAAAGCCCTGACTCCATCGTTGAAACCCCTCTTGGTTGACCTCTAACAGGGTTACTAATGTACGTTCGGTTTCGCTTTCCTTTATTTAGAGATCCGAAGGAGAACATACGGGCGAATGTACCCAATCTCCGACGAGTATGACGGCTGTCTGGTCTCCGGCAGATTTTCCAGAACCCGTTGTGGACCCACAGGACCTTCGGCTGGCAATGGCGAAATTGCCTGCCGGAGATGAAGACCTGAGCGAAACAGCGTAGGAGTGTGCACCCGCAGACTATCGATGAGGATTCTGCCTCACTTTTCTCACCCCTTTTCCCCCTTCCCATCCTCAGGCGGAACTATACCACGAACAGAGTGGTTTATCCCGACTTCAGGTCCCTCAAAGACCACCACAGAGAGTGGCACGCCAGGACCGTCGAGCGGCGCCATTCCTAAAATACAGAGCCCTTTCCCGATGTCACACACCCCGAAGATTGCCATATTGAGTACACATCTGAGACACCACGAAGATCGCCATAGAGAGTGTATCTACTAAACGGTGGAGCGGCGCCGTCCCTAAATTAAAGATGCCCTTCCCAATTCTGGACACATTAAAGCTTACCGAGGAAAGTGGTAATTCCTGGTCGTTGAGCGGAACAGATCCGCAAACCGACCGGCCTACCCTGACACCAACCTCAACACAGAGCACCATAGAAGACAAAGCCCACAGAAAGGTAATCCCCAGCCTACTGGACCGGCCCGTTACAAGTCCTCCGTGCGCTGCCTGCGGACAGAGTGGCCACTCCTGTGAAAAGTGCCCAAGGAAAAGCAGACTTTTCTGCACCCGATGTGTATTGAGCGGTATCCACCGCATAGATTGCATCTGCTGAAATCCCTAACCTAGACCATTAGGCCCACGGGACACGAAGGGCAGCCTAAATACAAAAGGTTGTGTTCTAAAGAAAGATTTAATTAATCGGTTGTTTCTGTGATCCGAATAGTCGAGCGGTATTTATATAGAAATTAGCTGAGCGGCTTCCTCGCCATTTTTGTAACCGCAGTTATGGTTAAAAATACAATTGAGTACGGCCGCGGAAACAGCCTGGCGCCATCTGTTGTCCAAAAGTGGCAATTCCTGAATGATGAATTGTACTTATTTACATGCGATTCAAAATAAATAAATTTATACTGAAAATAAGAGTTTAACTGTCATATAACGAGAGTGTCTGTAGGAAAACTGATGAAATGTCGATTTAGAGAAAAAAACTTTCGCTCGAGTTTATTAAACGGTTTGATCGCAGTTGAATTTTGAATTTATCTGTCTATGACAGTAGATCTATTGGATTAAAAATATCACATAGCGTACTTTAATATTCTTGTTTTCAGAAAAAGGTATCTGGACAAATTATTGTGTTAACTAGATAATTAATATTATATATATTCGTATGTTTATACGATCTATTATTTTTGTACACGTAATGCTAGATGTTAGATTTTGAGGTTAGAAAGTTTAATTATCCCGGAATATTTATGGAGTATATTTTATTTTAATTTAAATTACATTGAGTATTTAATTAGTTGTCTTGAGTTTTAAGTGAAGCTTTTTTTTAACAATTCAATATGTTATGGGAAAAAACTTTTTTCTTAGGTTTCTGGATTATGGCGGAAGCGACACTGCACTGAATTTTGTTTATTTCATTCACTTTCAACTCCTGCACCCTCACCACATGAATGACTGCTAAATTTTTTTCCCTTAATCCGTGTTTCAGGCTGAAAATCGATTGAATGACTTATAGCTTGAAATCCTGTTTTAGTTAAAATATTCATCATCAATTCGCTTCTTGACGTTCGACAGGTAATTTTTAAGGTTATTTTCATAACCAACAACAAAACTAGAACGGGTTTAGCTCGAATGAAAAGACAAATTTTTCACGAAATCTTTTTGGAGGAAAGGTTCCTCTATTATTTTGCTTCATTTTGAAAAATGTTATATACATTTTTGAAGCAATCATTTATGCATTTATTATATTTCAAAACAATGCACACATGCTATCTTATTCAAATTTCAAATTTGTATTCCTCAGGGATTTTAGGCTTTGGCCGCCGCGGGCGCTGCCTGTCATATCCGGTAAATATCAAGGTCATGTCCATACTCAATATTGAATGGTTTCGCTGCCTTTCCCGCAAATTTGCGTGGCAGGCTCTAAATAAAATTTTCCAATTCTTTGAACTCATGCCACTTTCCAAAATGTTGAGCTAGGCCCCTTAGCCTAAAGTCCTGGAAGAGGAATCCTGAGAGACCTGCAGAATTGTTACGCTAGAGACAGGAAATGGCGTTTTGATATAATAAACTTAAATACTCTGTATTGACTTGCTTTCCAACTTGTTTATAAAATATTTGTGTACTTATCTGGATCTTCGGATGTTATTCTCATCCCTGTTTCGAAGTCCTAGATTTCTTTCAGAAACGATTAATACTCATAATATTTCATAATATTTGTAAAACTTAAAATAAAAATATTCATTCAGAATGAGAGATAAATATTTATGTTAAGCTACTAAATGACCTCTCATAAATTCATGAATATGACCACGTCTCACGACCGTGAGACGGATGACAGCTTTCTCCATCCATCTCGCAATTGCGAGTTGGATGCAGAAAGAAATATAGTTCGTTGCTAGAAGTCTTGGAGAATGTCAGGCCTCGAATACGCAACGGAGACTGCTGTCCGAAAATCGGAGTTCCAGAAAATTTGGCATCCTCGGAGCGTTTGGCAGCATTGGGGCACTAAGATTTAGACCCCTTTTAGAAGTGAAGCATCCAGATGGAGTAATGCACTTTCCTCACTCCTGATGTTAAAATTCAGGGCAAGAGTCTCGTCCACCTGCTCCCCGGAATTCTAAAGAAACGCCCCTATGCCAATTATCTCGTATAATCGCGGAACGGACGAATTCATATGCAAGCTCTTATGCATATATGAATGCTCTTATGCATATATGCATGATCTTACGTGTGGTGACATCAAGGGCTTCAAGTTCGTTCTTCGTCCATTGAACCAC
Organism: Andricus quercustozae; assembly: GCA_932072015.1. Taxonomy (NCBI): domain Eukaryota; kingdom Metazoa; phylum Arthropoda; class Insecta; order Hymenoptera; family Cynipidae; genus Andricus; species Andricus quercustozae. The sequence goes on along the minus strand of CAKNWU010159460.1, from coordinate 7,070 downwards.
CCCAAACGAGTAGAGTCGAACCGGGACGTCAAGTGTCATGATATCTAATACACTTATAGCCACAAGCTAAAGGTCCTTGAAAACGTCAACAATCTTTCTTTCATTAGATGAATCTTAACACATTTCTCCGACCCAACGTCCAGACCAATCTCTCTTGTGTACTCCTTGACGATATTTAGAGCACGCTAAAGTTTCCTTTTACCAGAAGCATAGATCTTCAGATCATCCATAAAAAATGGAGTGACCTTATGTTCGCGTAGATTAGTGTCGCCTCATAGGTATCCAGGGGAATTCTTAGTGCGAGACATAGAGGAAGAAGTATGATGCAAAAAAGCAGAGGGCTTATGGTATTCCCTGAAAAACACCCCTCTGGAAGTTCAAGTTGTTCGTTGTCACGCGATAATTTACAGACGAGATCAATCAATCAATCAATCAATCAATCAATCTCTCTATGCATCTCACTATGTATGGATGCACTTTCAAGCTTTCCAACAGACAGATGGTAAGTCTATGCAGACTCACCTGTCAATTAACAGGTTCTCTCGGCAGCCTGCTACACCTTTTTCGAGCGATTCTCAGGATGTGGCTCCATATATAAGGGGCCATGAGAAAAAGCGCCAATGGCATGCGTAGCCTTCAAGGGTATGGATGAGATCTTGGTGCCTAAACTCTGCTCTAAAGATCTCACCGTTATTAAGGTGAGACTCAGGGGCAGTAGCGGAGAAAGGCTAGAGGTGCTCCTTGCCTCGGCTTATTTCCATGGCGATGCCGAAGGACCCTCGCCTCCCAGAGAGGTGGAAGCTCTAATTCGGTACTGTCAAGAGATCGAAAGTCCTCTGCTGTTGCGCTGTGGTGCAAACTCTTACCACACGGTGTGGGGAAGCACAAACATCAATGACAGAGGAAGAGATTTAATTGAATACATAGCAGGCACAGAGCTGGAGATTCTAAATCGGGGTGATACTCCCACATGGCAGACTAAAAACAGGAGTGAGTTTCTCGATTTGACTCTATGCTCGGGTGTACTGAGGAGCAGGGTAGTTGGCTGGAGAGTCTCCGATGAGGAGCCTCTCTCGGACCACATGACTCAAAGGGAGACTTGTGGAATTTCCCACAAGCTTCTTGGATATAGAGGGTGCTTTCAGCAATACTCATCCAGAAGTCATCTGCCGAGAGGCTTTGAGATGTTGCGTGCCGGACCAGCTTGTATGCTGGATACGAAGCATGATACGACGGAGAAGACTTGAAACCAGATGGGGTGAGGGTCTAGTAGGGGGAATAGCTCCGCGGGGATGCCCACAGGGGGTTGTCCTGTCGACCCTCCTGTGGTGCATTGTTGTGGACGGCCTCCTTCGAAGGCTAAATAAAGAGGAATACTATACTCAGGGATATGTGAATGACTTTGTAATCCTAGTCAGGGGGGCTCATCTGGAGACGCTGATGGGTCTTATGAGGTCGGCGCTACGCACTGCAGCTATTGCACTCTGGTGCAATAGCTCAAGGCTTACGGTAAATCCTGAAAAGACCAACCTGGTTATTTCAAGGAGTAATCCTTGATAGCAAGCTGAACTGGGCAAAGCACCTAGAGACCCAATGCAGGAAGTTTGTCCTGACGTTTTGACTATGCAGGAGAGCCTGCATGGCTCTACTCTGGTGTCCTAAAATCCATGCTCCTGCATGCGGCAGTGATTTGGTGCCACGAGCAGAACTTAAAACAATGCAGGATAGACTGCGAAGATTACAAACACTAGCATTTAGGGATTTGACTGGAGCAATGAGGACTACGCCCACAGCGGTGATAGGATTCATGCTCTGTGAGGAACCCCTACATGTTGCGATAACCGGTAGAGCGGCACACGCGATGAGCAGTCTGGCCAAAGTAAATAGATGGACTCGGGGGACTAGACACACTAGGCTCCCGAGTGATATCAGCACACTGCCGATTCTACAGATGAGGCACGATATAATAACAAAACGCCTCAACTTTGCGAAAGCTTTCCCCGTCTGCATCCCAAGCAGGGATCTGTGGAAAGCAAATGGTAACACGCTCCTCCAAGGAAAAATCTTGTATACATATGGCTCCAAGGGAGAGGGAGGGTCAGGAGCAGGAATTTATAACAGTAAGAGAGGGAAAAGGATAGGGATCCCACTTGGTCGACATGCTACTGTCTTTCAGGCCGAGTTCTTGCAATAAGCCATTAAACCAACTTGCATAAAGAAACAATGTGGCCCACATATGGGTCCCTGGTCACACAGGGATCAAGGGCATTGAAAGGCGGACCAGTTTGCAAAACGCGGCGCAGCGTGTGAATACATAGGACCAGAACCGGTACCGAGAATAGCGTCTTGCTGTCTCGGTATGGCCATTAAAGCTGGATCCGAACAAAACACCGGGAACACTGGGAACAAATCCAAGGTTGCCTATCTATCATTTGCACAAAATGAGGTATAACCCCACGACAGACTGCAGGAGATGCGGCAATGGTGATGTTATCATTTCGATTCTAGAAAAAAACCGACTCTATTCAAATAAAAACTAGAAAATTATAAAGAATTTAAGGTAAATGATTTTTCTGTAACCCTTGTCACATGCGAACTCGAAAATGCATTCCTTTAGTTCTGAAATCATGCTAACTGGTTGATCATTATAGTTTATAATTTAAAAAAGAGAATTAAATAAAGTGCAATTATGATTTGGAAGAATTGAAATACAATTGTATTTTTAAACCTTTTCAAGTATTTGAACTCACCCAATAAATTATTGGGAATGCGAAATAGCGAATAAAATAATCGATAATAGATCGACGAGAGAATAGTTCGAAAATCTCTTTTCTCTTTTATGGGCTTAAGTCTCTTTTCATAAAATGAAATTATTTAGAGTTGAGTCTTAATTATAGTTGCTAATCAAATCTTTTATTTCGGGTTTAATACTGTATCAGGATGGATGCCGATGTATATATTCGGGACCAATCTCCTGAACAGAGAATATTAAAGCAGTCGAAAAATCAAACTGTTATTGATGTATTTCTATAACAACGATTTAGCGATATAGTTGAATTAGGAATCAATTGACCAAAGTAAATTAAACATCAAGAATTGTTATAGTTGTCCGATCTAAAGGCTAAATAATGTTACAACATTCTCCATAATACCCTAATTTGTCGTGTTTTTCTTCGATTTTTATAATTATCTATGTAGCCGTTCGACTTATTGAAACGGAAGACAGATTCACATCCAGCGAAAAAAAGTACTTCGGCACTGATGTATTTATTTATTTACAGATAAATGGGTGACATTCTTTAAACCATTGCAATAGTGCCTGACACTATTTTTAATAATAATGTAAAATGATTAAGCTCGTCCTGAAAAGAACGTGCAATTATTCAAGGAATAAAAGTCTTTGTACGGGGTAACGAAAAATATTTCTTTATTATTACCTTTTAGCACGTAAAGTTGTATTCTTCGGTCCTTTTCTACCTTCTTGCATGTTTATACTTTTTAACTATCTTGTTTCGTAACTTTTTTCAAAATTAGGAATAATCTTTGCTTAAAATATTTATCACGATCGCAAATGTTTGCAATCTTACAACCCCCAAAGCAATGTCCCGCATAAAATTCAATATAAGAACGGTCAAATTATTAATAATTAATGGAAAAATAATTATTAAAGTAAAGTTTATAAAAAACTACAATTATCTAAAAAAAAAACTAAAGGGCAGAACTTGCCATTAGTAGACCGTGTATAGGTTTATCGAAGTTCAAAATTAGATTTTTTGATTTTTTTCATAGTATTTTTCATAAATAAAACCAAAATAAAAAGTCCTATAAAAAAAGTTCAAAAATTTTTGTTCGGCTTTTTAAAACCTATAATTGCTCCTGAAGACTTTTTCACGTATTTTCAGTTTTTTGGTACAAAATTTGAATTTTGCATTTTTTTATAGTATTTTCGATAAATAAAAGCAGAATGACAAGTCCTATCAAACATGATTTTCAAAATTGGGTAGTACTTTTTAGGAGCTCCAATTCGACTACAAAACTGTTTCTTTTACCTCACGTCATTTGGCTCAAAATTCGAATTGTTCTGTTTTTCATAGTATTTTCGATAAATAAAAGAAAAATGACAAGTCCTATCAAAAAATGGTTAAAAGAAATGTTGTGGGACATTTCAAAAGCTGTAATTCATACTTGAAACTTTTTCTCATATTTTGCTTCATTTGGCACAAAATTTGAATTTTTGTTTTTTATAGTATTTTAAATGCTCAAAGCCAAAAAGACGATTCCCATAAAAGATACTTGAAAGAAAAATTATAGATACTAGAAAATCTTGAATTGTTCTCTCAAACTTTGTTCACTTATTTGACGTAGTTTTTAGTAAAATTAGAATATACGATTTTTGGACAGCATTTTCGATGGATAAAATCATAACCGTTGGTCAGGGAATGCTGGTCAATGGACTTGTTCTTTCTTCTAGGACCAAACAAAAGTATGCCAAAGCAGACATGCAGACGCCAGCACCCAAACTTGATTTTAGGCTTCAGGGTGTCTCACAACAACGTGGAGGTCCGTTAAAAAATTGAGGCGTGAAATTTCAGACCATTCTAATACTTTCTTAACCATGAATGATGAGAATGTAAAAATCGGAGATAATTTAATCGTATAATCATGGGGCTCATTTTAAAAACTGATGACCTTAATTTTTATTCTTAATTTTTTATAGAGTAAAGTTTCAATTTCTTAGCCAGTATTCCTCTTAATAATGAGGTTATTCACCTGTATTCATTGTCAAGAATCTGTCCCAACCTAGCAGTTTTGTCAAATATTCAGCCAACTCTCCGTGGGGCTCTGTAAAGAATGCTCTTGATGTATGAGTGAGTTTTCCTGTTTGTTCACGCATAACATTCACTAATCGAGGATGACAATGTCCTTGATTCACTGTAGCAAATCCCGAAATAAAATCAATGTATCTTTTTCCCTGAATATCCCATAGAAAACATCCTTGTCCTTTTTTTAAAACAACTGGCAAAGGTTTGAAATGTTGACCTCCATATTTCTGGTCTCTATCAATTATTTTCTGCACAGTAAAATATCTTCGTAAACTCCCTTCACACGTAATGGATAAAATTTTCTTTCCTGAAGAATGCAACATAGTCTCTTTTTGCAATATTACACAATTTCACAATTTTTTAGGCTGCACAATAAATCTCGTAATTTCCGTGTTAAAGAAACTTAAAAACTGTACATGAAAAATAAAACGAAATATAAAAGGAAGAATTTTATTTAACATGTGATCATAATGATACTGTATCTCTTATTTATACCCAATGATGTATCAGATAACATAGATTGGTACGGTGCACAAAGATCTAAAAATAATCAACGCAAATATGCGATTTTTGCTCGATACGGTGCTACAGGAAACATTAGATTTCGTCTGAAAAATTAAATGGACGATATCAAACGGAAAATCCGTTCACAAAATATGACGCAGTAAGAAAAGACAACATATCACAGAAAATCCCAAAGGCTATTTTTAAGCGCTAGTGGATTGAAACGCCTGAACGGTTGATAACTACATTGACTAATGCATATACATTGACCAATACAACCATATTCATGACTTTTGAGTCGACTGTGTGCAGCGCTTTCATCCAATTTTCAGAAGAAAAATAGTCTCGGAATTTTTTTATCGATGTAAAAAAGAAAAGTAAACACAATATTTTAAACTTTGGGAAGAACACGGAAAAAATAAGTCTCGGAAAATTTCCTAAATTAGTGCTGGTCTTTTGGACGGGCCATCATTTTTATAAATTCTCGTATACTTTCTATAAAGAGGTTATAAATTTTCATGGAAAAATTATATGAAGTCGTGGAAGTTTTCAAGCACAGTCAAGGAATAACAGTCTTGGAATTTTTATCAGAAAGATTACAAAAAAATGCATACAGTCATGAAATAGCTATAAAAAAACTCTTCGTATTTTCGAAGATTTGAACTGAATAAGTGCGTGATTCAGAAACGAACAACTCGAATAGGAGTCAGGGAAACCCTCCATGACTGTCTGCGAGAATTTGCAGAGGCGCGCTTGGTGACAAATTCACATTGGTATGAATGTAGTAGACACTGAACGAAGACTCATCATAGAATAAAATATGTTTTGTTCCATTCCAAATACATTTACACGGAAAACATAAGTCTTGGAAAATTTCCTAGATTAGTGCTGGACTTTAGGACGGGCCATCATTTCTATAAAGTCTCGTCTACTTTCCATAAAGAGGTTATAAATTTTCATGGAAACATTATATAGAATCATGGAAGTTTTCAAACACAGTCAATGAATAACAGTATTGGAATTTTTATCAGAAAGATTACAAAAAAAAATGCATACAGTCATGAAATAGCTATAAAAAAACTCTTCGTCTTTTCGAAGATTTGAATTGAATAAGTGCGTGATTCAGAAACGAACAACTCGAATAGGAGTCAGGGACTCCATGACGGTCTGCGAGAATTTTCAGAGGCGCGCTTAGTGACAAATTCACATTGGTATGAATGTAGTCGATACTGAACGAAGACTCATAATAGAATAAAATGTGTTTTGTTTCATTCCAAATACATTTACATAAAAGCCTTCTTCACATTTATAATTTTAATGGATATAGAATCTTAAATACTTTTCGTGCATTGCTGTTAAAATTGTTATTTCTCATCCAAAATTCAATTTAAAATAACAATGTTCTTAATAACATTCTGGAAAAAGTATTTTTGAATCTATCTCAATAATTTTTTCATCTTTTAAGAGTGTAAACGCAAGTAAGTTTTTGCTCAAGTTTAAAATTTTGTTTATCAATCATTTATTGATATAATTTGGTAAATGCATCAGTTTTATTCAAATAAATTGTTTATAGTTTTATTTTTTGTTAATTTATTATTAATTTCTTTAATATAGAATCAAATTCTTTAACTTAAAAAATAGTAATTCCCATTATATGGATTTTATATTTTCTTCCATAGAATCGAACAATTAGTTTTTATGTTATATCTCACAAATTTGAAAACCTTATTGGAACAAATTTAG
>CAKNWU010159376.1:0-10214 GCA_932072015.1 Andricus quercustozae | reverse complement strand
AAATCTATATCTGTGGCAAACTTCAATCTCGTAATGCATGTCAGACTCGGTCGCAATTTTGAAAACTAAGCTATTCAAACACTTTCTCTCAATCCAAAATTATACGCTCAAGTGCTAAACTGTTAAAATCAAGTTCTTACACTCATTCAGATGGATCCCCAATGGCATAATTATGTAGCACGTTAAATTATAAATCCAATGTTATATATTCATCTCGATGTTTTATAATTCTTTAACTTATCAAACCTACTTCTGTTATTCAATCGTGCACATTCAATCATATTTCTACTTCTCAGTACAATTATACGTTTTTTAAGTCTTTATGTTCTCAAAACTCACTAATTTTATTTCACCATTTATATCTTATATAAAAATTGTTAGCCTTAGTCCAATCTTAGTCTCATCTTAACAATATACTATTGAACACACTACTCGTACAATTATTTATATATAAATCTTTAGCTCTTACGGTTTCCAGCTCAGAGCTTAAATAAATAATAAATAAATAACATGAATTAGAAGGTAAAAAAAATTATTTTTGAAAATTCATCATGTGTTTGTAAAATAATTTTTTTTTCACGTTTAATATACCGGCAGATTTAAAACACTAGTATAGGCAATTAAGGCTATGTGACGAGTGGGTCACGTGACCGGCTTCTTACCTTAACAACACTTTTTTTATTTGTAAACTTATTTTCACACGAATAGCCACATCGAGTTGAAAATTTGCGATAATAAATAAGAAGCACTAAGAAACGCGGCTCTGGTCCTAAATTTTTATAATTATGAAAAAAGTTTTTTTTTTGTAATTAGTTTTTTCTTATTTTTTCTCGTCAAATGGCCGTGAGCCATTTATCACGAAAAAACCGATAAAATCTCATTTTTAAACTCCTAAATCGTTCTTGAATTGTATTTTTAATGATTTCTAATGATAATTAAACGAAAAGAGTGTATTTCTATTTAAAGTTTCTTATTGCACTTGAAATGTTGGTATGTATAACTGATATGTATTTATACATGGAAAAAGTGTCATACCTGTGAATGTAGTATACACAACTACAGATATACAATATAAAAAATTGAAAAAATCATTTACAGTAAACAATTATACCATAAGACTTACAAATCTTCTTATACCTGGCAATGGTCAAATCGATCTAAAGAACAATGTCACTTATTTAAGGTTTTCCTTGGCACGGCAGAGTGGTTATATTCGTTCTTCACGGTTTCGGATATAAAACAAAATTTTAGGTGGTATCAGCGCACTCTGTACCAAATTTTTACATTTGTACACTATTTGAATTTGAACACAGTGACTTTCAGCTGATCATATAATGGGTTCGGAATGATTAAGAAAAAGATTATAGTAGGAAGAGCATATTATAAATATACAATTTTCGTTATCATAAATGCCATTCTTATAACCTAGTTAGTTTACATCTACTTTGTATAATTTTCACAAATACAGCATTGCATTCTTCGTGGTTAGTATTTCCTTAGTACATTTTTCTGAAGGAACGTAAGAAAAACTTGATCGTAACATGTATTACACAGCTCCACAAAAAAAAGTTGTCTACCCCAGAAACTAGAATAGAATTACCCTACGTTTTTGAGGTCGCTGAATGCGAATCCCGGGCCCGTTTGGCTCCATCACGTCAGATTTGGTCTCCAACCTCAAAAAACATGAAAATCGCTGATTTCCGGTGAAACATGATTCGTACCTATGAAAAGTGGTCAGATCCTATGTTTTTCGAGGTTGCTGAGTACGAATTCGGAGTTGTTCTTGTTCTATAACGTCACACTTTCTCCCTTACCCTACTAAAAAAAATTCAGGAATCGTCAGAAAAAAAGTCAGGACTTCTGACCATTTCTGACCACTTTTGTTACGTTTCTCGACAGAAATTGTCAGGAAAAGTCAGAATTCATGAGAAATGTTCAGAACTCGTCAGAGCTTGGGTCCGAAGGATAATCCTTTTATCAGGGGTCCACGAATATAATGCCATAAAACCTAATCCCTTTTATATTTCCCAGGTTATTTTTTATTATTTATTTATATTTATTTATGCATATTCTATTTTTAGTTATATTTATTTATTAATATTTATATCTATATTAAAGTTCAATTTTGTATAAAAATGTTTAGGTATCTGAAATCGTTGAAACCCATAGATTCTGAATTTCTAACTTTTGAATCTGTATATTGAACATTAAAAAAAAATTATTTTCAATTTTTAATCCTTTTGGGTTGGGCTACCTGCGATCCTGCCGATGAGCTACCTGATAGGATGTAAATTAGCATATCTTCAGAAATAGTCAGACTCGTCAGGAATGGTCAGGATGTTCAGAATTTGTCAGAACTTCTGAACATTTGTGACGATTCCTGGCTTATTTTTTAGAAGAAAATCAGTTGATGCAGTTGACAGCATTGTCCAGATAACAAACGTGCGAACCTGCAATTCGCACGTTCCCGCACTGCATAATTGTATGTTTTGATATAAGATCATGCATGCATTTTTGTTATTTTATCTCAGTATGATCTTGTTGCTTGAACGAGTGACGAAATCCTGCTACTCCGACAAAATCTGTGAACGATGAAAACTGCCCTGAAAGAGGATGTGTAGAATAATTCGTATCACTATCTGTTGGAGTAACGTCAAAGTCGGAAAGCCCTCATACTTTGCCCCGGGAAGGTACGGGGGTTCTCACCGCTAGGACGGCAGACTCACCTGCGATCGACCGTTGACAATGATGTCATCGGCATCAACTGATTTTCGACTAGCTTTCAATTTTCGCTTAACGAGGAATCGGACGAGTGGCGAGTCTAGTCTGTTGGATGAAGAGTTTTTCCGAAGTTACGCGTCAAAGATTAAAGGCTGGGACCATGGTACCGAACGGACTCAGGATTTGTACTCAGGAACCTAGAAAACATAGGATATGACCACTTTGCATTGAAAAAATACATGTTTCACATAAAATTACCAATTTACCGTTTTTTTTTAGGTTAGGGACGGAATACGATGTCATAGAAACACAACGGCTCCGAATTCGTACTCAGCGACCTCGAAAACATAGGACATGACCACTTTTTATTGAAAAAATACATGTTTTACATAAAATTACCAATAAAACGGGTTTTTTAGGTTAGGGACAAAGTGTGACGTTGTAGAACAAGAAAAACTCCGAATTCGTACTCAGCAACCTCGAAAACATAGGATATGACCACTTTTCATAAGTACGAATCATGTTTCACCTGAAATGAGCTATTTTCGTGTTTTTTTATGTTAGGGACGAAATCTGACGTGATGGAGCCAAACGGACCCCGGATTCGGATTCAGCGACCTCAAAAACGTAAGTTAAGCCTATTCTGCTTTCTGGGATAGACAACTTTTTTTGTGGAGCTGTGTTATTAATGGACCTATATTCATTGCCTCATATTTACATCACAACATTCTAGCACAATGCTTACTCACAATAAGAGCTTGGAACAAGTACATTAGTTGATGCTTCTGAACAAGATTAGGCATAAACAAGTATAATTTATTCACAGAATACATTCGATCCACATCTTGGACAATAGTAGTGTTATCCCATGTGTTCCCGTAAGGCACATTTTATACACAATGCTATTTTATTATCGTGAGTAACATATGTAATTATGATACTGGAACACTTGGAGCAACAGAGTAAAACAAATTGAAATTCATTCGAAAAATGTTTACTTCATGCCTTAACTTCCAATAAAATAAGCAGAAAAGTCACTATCGCTCTAACCAGATACTTTTGATAGTTTTTTCCTCTCCTATTTCAATTTAGTTAAAAAGCTGTGAAACTTAGGGTACAAAGCTGACTAAAAAATATTATAAATCTACTTTGATCATGACTTCGTATAAAATTCACTCATTTATCTCTATTGTTGAACGTTATGAACTACATCATTTATATCTTCAAGTAGACATTGTCGTACAGAAGTAAATACATCGACCATCAGTTATATTTATGGCTGCACATTACAGTGAACTTTAAAATTGATTTGATGATGAAGGACTAAGATGAATTTCAAGTGGATACCATATTTACTAATTTTACCAAATCTACCGACTTAGAATTATCATTTGTAAAGAGTAAAAAATTATGGGTAATGCGTGTGCAAAAACTACTACTACAACAATACACGTAATCTGCGAATATCATCCGTTATGTACATTATCTCTATCAGATACTGCCCTTACGATTTGATAGACAATTATCTTCTTTTTCGACCGGCGGTGGAACTGAAGGGATTGTTGCACTTGGTCCTGCCGTCAGGTAACCTGCTGACACAGGTGTTGCCGCTGGATAAAACAGAAAAACTTATTATTGAACATTGTGAAGACTAGTAAGCATACACATTGCAAAAAATAGAACAATTTTGCAACGAAACAATGGCCTGAATTTTACCCTTAAGGGCATGTGATACATAAACAATGATCGATTTTAGCAGTGTTAGGTTCCCCCGGCTTTTTTCCTACAATAATAAAGATTTTGCCTTAAAAATTTGGGGAATAATAGCGAACATGAAAACTTAGGAAAAGTAATAAAAAAAATTGTAACTAATGTCCCGGAACTAAGCTTTTTTGTAGGCAATCCAAAAAATATATTTCATAAATAATTTAATGTATGCTCGTTAGGACGCCCTCTATGCCACTCGGTACAACAGATACCGATATTATCGGAATGACAGAGACTTGACAACCGGTCCTAACCTCCAAATAGTGCATATAAAGAAAAATTTTATTTTTGCAGAATATATTTTTTGGCTATTATCACTTAAAAAAAGAGTTCGGGGACGTCCGTTATTCTATTTTATAGCATCTCCGAATTCAGTTTTTTAAAATTTTAAGTTTTGTGGACAAAAACCCGGGGGAACTGAACCCGATTAAGTATCACATGCCCTTAATTGGTGTAAACAAAATCTTAGTATACAGGGTGTCCCAGCTTTCAAATTAGATTTTTATATATTTAAAATTAAATACAAAGCCAAGTCGATTAGTAATAATAAAAAATGTATAACTTTGCCACCGTTCGCTTGGCCAGTAGGTTACGATTCTTTGGTGCTGATTCTCACGTTAAAATAACATAAAAGTTGAAAAATATCTTTTCGCCAAGCAACCAAATTAGTTGTCGAATTATGCTAACAAAAACTGAACTTGATTAAACATCATCAAGTGTATAAGTACTCACTCTGGTTAATTAATAAGGTCTTTTCAACCTCAACGCCAAGAATAAACTTATTGAGTAAAGAATAAATCAAGAGACTTGAACAGAAATTAAGAGAATTCTGCAGGATTCAAGAGAATTATGCTAAACTCCAGAGAATTTTACAGAATTCAAGTCAATTCTACAGAATTAAGGAGACTTCTACACAATTTCTACAGATTTAAAGAGAATTCTACAGAATTCAAGCCACTTCCACAGAATTTAAGACAGTTTTACAGAAATCAAGAGACTTCGACGGAATTCAAGAGAATTTTACAGATTCCAATGTATTTCTACAGACTTCAAGAGACTTCTCCAGAATTCAAGAGACTTCTCCAGAATTCAAGAGACTTCTCCAGAATTCAAAACAGTTCTAGAGGACTCAAGAGAATCCTGCTGAACTCAAGAGTATTTTACTGAATTCAAGAGAATGCTACAGAATTCAAAAGAATTCTACTGATTCCGAGAGAATGTTGACTAATTGGGTTGCATGGGGTAAAGTTTTTTTTTAATGTTTGTATTTTGTCGAAGTGTAAAGCTGCACCAAAGTGTCAACCTACTAGAGAAGCGAACGGCGGAGAAATGATACGAACTAAACTTGTTTATTTATTGTGAATTTTCTGGATTCTTTTGATTCTCTGAATTATTCTAAATTCTTTGAATTTTTTGAACTCTTTAATATGTTCTGAACTTTTGGAATTCTCATGAGACCACTGAATTATTTCAAATCGAAAAGACAGTCCATGTTCAGGCTAAAGTGTCGTTCGCCACCAATTTGGAAAAGCCTGTATTTCCGTCAAAACTACGTTCATAATGGTAGCTTCTACAATAAACAACTACACACAAAACATTTGACACGGTCGTTTTAAACTAGTTTAGTTAGTTACTAATCATTTAATTAGGATTGGATTTTTAGGACAACAATTTCCAAGATACATTTTTTTTTGTAGAATTTTCATCTGAGAAAAAGAACCTGGTCGGCTACATTTGAACACGCTTTTAATTATGTGCATAATTGCGGGTCCGAATGCAATAAGGGGATGAGCGCTCGAAAACGCGAATAAGGATTGTCCAAGCGTCTTATGATATCCAAAATTTAAAGTTCAGACAATTAATTATAAAAAACTATGGGCTTGCAGAAAATCACGAGACCGGACTTTTTTTTCATTTAAAGTTTTTCTTTCCGATGCATATTTTTAATAATAAAATTGAAGAAAAGAAATTCCCCAAATTCAATTATATTTTAAAACATAAATCGTCTTTACTCAGACAAATATTATTTAAACTGTTTGAAATTTAGTATACACACGCATTATACCCTTGCGATGCCTAAAAAATAATGAAAAAAGTTAAAACTGCCAATTGTTTCATAATAATTAATTTCAAATTGAGACCTGACGGTAAGCACGTTTGTTTAGCTTCAGCGAAGAAAAGTATCTAGTGAATTTTAAAGTTGAAACAACTTTCAGTGAGGCATTTGTTCCGCACTATTCAAGGAAGATTTCTGGAAACTTTTGGATCGATTCATTAAAAATTGGCGGAAATATCCATTTTGTAAGAAAGCACGCGACGCCGTCTACGATTGCATCGTTAACAGATTCAAGCGCTTCACGTTAGTACTCTCGCCTGTACTCCCCTGTAAAGGACTCGTCCTTCTAATAATTAAACATTTTAGAGAACCTGTCCATTCCCCCAAATTTTGTTTCTCCATTACAAAACACATCATTACAACTGTTTATTACCATTTCTAATCAATTATCATACATTTTTTAAACGTTTAAACAGAAGAACTCTAAAACTAGGTAATCGTTTAATTATTTCCGAACTTTTTTCTGCTATATCACAAATATAATCACTTTTTCTTGACGGATTAGTACTTATCAGGGATTTTCTTATTTTGTAAAATCGATATAATTATATATTTCGGTGGAGTTTTTCGGATAAAATAGTTAAACAATTTATCACACATTTCATTTTCCATTTTATCACAGGAACATCGAAATTATACACTGCTTTTATTATTTCTATATCTGTTTACGCGAACCTGTTTAGGTGAATCGAGTTGAAACTCAACATTTCTCTTCACAATTAGCTATAGAATACAAATAAATAATTATTTTTTAAATATCAACCCCATAAGTCTGTTTCATTGGGTCCCAAATAAACCCCATAAGTGAAAAATTGGGTTTTGCGAGTTTTTTGCGCTGGTTAGGATTTTTTGCGGTTTTTTGAAAATGTCAATTGTTTCTAATACATAAAATGCTACTTTATACTGATAATTAGATTTTGACGTAAATGTTTTAAACAGACTATTTTTATAAATTTTCTCTTAGAATTCAAACAATTTATTATTTAAAATAATATTCTTTTAGAATAATGCCAGAAAGTTGCATTTCTTTCTAAAATTTTCCACCTTTCCAATTAGAGTGAGCTTATAGTTAATTCTAGCTAACAAACATAATAGTTTAAATCATTTATTTTTATTAATATTCTCGTTGAATAATGCTAGAAGCGTGCGGTTTTTTTCTGAAATATTCCACTTTTTTATCAACTTTTTACGAAAGGTAAGGTAAAAATTAATAAAACTTATGAACAATAATTGCTTAAACAAATTATTATTGTTTATAACTATCTTCTCTTAGATAATTGCTAAAAAGTTACGGTTTTTCTGAATTTTTTAACTTTGTTTTGGCTTTTTATTTATGAACAAATATGAAGTAAACAATGGAGATAATAATTTTTTAACAATCTTTCGTTATGCGAATATATTTTTCTGAAATAATACAGATATTTGCAATATTTTTCAAATTTTCTATATTGATATTATGAATGTAAAGGCTCTAGCTGAATAAGCATGGGGAAAGTGCCCCTGTTCTAATTGGGCTCATACTTCAGGGGTAAGTGTCTTCTACACTGTTAAAAATAATATTAAATTTAATATACCAATGTATGTTAAAATTTATATGTGAAGCATATGAAACCGCCATTAAGAGGGTGTATATTAAATTTTATATATATTCATGCTAATCGCTTAGAAGGAAAAGAAGATAATTCCAGTTTACACAAAATCAAAATAAGTTTAGCAGTAATTTTTTATTCTAAATAATAAAATATGATACCTTCTTCAAGTTAACCAAACATAAAATTGGATTTTAGGTCGGAAAGTTCAATTGAGCAAATAAATAACGAACCTAACCTACGATCGATTGTACCCACACTAAATTTACACCATTTAGAGCGATTTTTCAAAAAAGTTTCACCTGTACGTTGCACTTTAATTATAAATAACAATTCAGTCGACGAATTTCAGATGATTACTTTATTTGCGAATATTCGATAAGATTGAAAGAAATGAACGCACTTTATGTTTTCACGCAGACTGCTTTACCGACCTGTATATTAAATTTAATACACATGTATATTAAATTTACTGCAACAATGTATGTTAAATTTCAGTAGCGTTAGTGATTATTTTAAAGAGAAATGTTGATTTCTCAGATGCAAAAGAATTCAGAGAATTCAAAAAAATTCAGAGACTATAAAATGCTGTGCTTTGAATGAATTCAAGTACATTTTAAGAACTTAAGTAGTAGTTAACTCGTGGTGGTTTTTAAAAGGGTCTTTGAAAATGTATAGGTAGACAAATTATTTTATTGCTGTTATTAAATAACAAGAATAAAATGGGTATACTATTTGTAACAATATTATAATTAATCAATCACATTGATTATTTACTATTTGTAATATATAAGTGACGTTTCACATCACTCCCCCCCCCCTGCCCAAAAATTGAGAGGACGTACGTAAACTAACGACCACTCAAAATTTTCGTTGAAATGTAGGCTTTCGAATGCAAAGTGGCATATGTCATGATTTAAATATGGCCGACCAATATGGCGGCCATAACGATAGAAAGTGCCTTAGGCATGTGTGTGCAAATTCAGAATACCGATAAAAAATTTTGAAAAAATTCATGCAGTAGCTTTTCTGGCTACTGGTTCGAATTCCAAACTCAAACTTTTAAAATTCAAGATGGCGGAGGAACTTTTCAAAAATCAACGGAACCCTACAAAATGTGGTTTACCTCGTTTTTTTTTGAGTTGCTGGTCACAAGTCTGGAGTCAAATTTTCAAAATTAAAGATAAAAAAGCCAGGTATACCAAATTTTGTATGGTTCCGTTGATTTTTTAAAAATTAAAACCATCATAATGGACCCGCCATCTTGAATTTCAAAAATTAACCTTCGGATTCCTGATCAGCGACCCGAGAAACCCCCGTATACTAAATTTTGTATCGATCCATTGATTTTTGAAAGTTTCGTCCGCCATATTGGATACGCCATCTTCAATTTTGAAAGTTTGATCTTCGAATTCGAACCAGTAGCCAGCAAATCTGCTGCAAGAATTTTTTCAGAATTTTTTATCGCTATTCTGAATTTGCACACACATGCCTAAGTTACTTTCCATCGTTATGGCCGCCATATTGGTCGGCCATCTTGAGATCATGACATATGACACTTTGCAATCGAAAGCCTATATTTCAACGAAAATTTTGAGTGGTCGTAAGTTTACGTACGTCCTCTCAATTTTTGGGCAGTGTGGGGGGGGAGGGGAGGGGAAGTAACGTGAAACGTCACATAATTAAAAAAATAGGTTAAAATAGCATCGCAGGGTCCCCTTGGGAGCAACTGCCATTTATGAAAATGACACGACCATCAGAACGACAGGCCCCCGAAACCCTCATGTGTCTTGAGGACACGGAGCGACCCAAAGATGACAGCCCTCGGTATACATCTCGCAAGAGCCTCGGCATGTTTTAGGCACGCGCGCATGGCTTTGAGGTTGCGAACCAGTGATAGCTTTGCACCTCTAAGAGCATCAGTCGCAAGGACAATCATTTTAACCGTATATTTTGGGTGCTGTCGTTTCACTTCCCTTTTAAGGTCTTGATACCTCTCCTGCTGTTCCTTCTCGGCAATG
>CAKNWU010159344.1:0-10920 GCA_932072015.1 Andricus quercustozae | reverse complement strand
CTGGCTCAGGAAATTAATTTTGTTCCCTTATCAAAGTTTTTTTTTAAAAATTACCTTGTTTCAGCTCCCATCTATGACAGATTTACAACTCTCTAGGATCAATAATGAATATTTTAGAAAATTTCGGCGTGGAACAAAAATTAAATTTCCTATATTGGGCTATAAATATCTGTATGGCTCTGGAAATCAATTATTTTATTTCTAAATGTGTTTCTAAGAGATTTACCTAGTTTGAACTCCCATTTCAGGAAGATTAAAAAATTGCTAGGACCAACAGGGAACATTTTAGAAAATTTTGAATCACAAGGTGGGGGAAAATGTACATATTCCTAGGGTCGATAGGGAAATTTTTTAGAAAATGTTGAATTCCGGAGTGAGGAAAATTCTGGCTCCAGCAATTAATTTGTTCTCCTATCTAAAAGTTTTTTCCAGATTAACCAACAGGGCAAGGTAAAAAAAAATTCAAATGACAGAGTGGGAAAAAACTAGTTACATAAAACTCTATATCCAAGATGCACAGACAGTCACCTAAATCTCAAACAATTATTTTTTCTGTATATTGGGATATAAGTCCTAGTGGCTCTGGAAATAAACTTTTTTTCTAAAAGTTTTTTGTTTAGGTTACTCTAGTTTCAACTCCTACTTCTGGAAAGTTTACAACATCATAGGACCAAGAGAAAATGTTTAACAAAATATTGAATATTTTCTTGAGGGAAAATCCTAATTTTCCTATATTGGGCTATAAATCGCTATCGCTCTGGAAATTAATCTTTCTTTTCTTTCGAAAAGTATTTCTTTAGACTGTCATACTTCCAAGTCCCACTTCTGGGAGGTTTTAAATTTCCTAGGTCCAACAGGGAATGTATTAGGAAATATTAAATATCGCCTTAGGGGAAAATTCCAATTTTAATATATTGGGATATAAATCTCTAGAGCTCTGAAAATTGATTTTATTAAAGTTTCCATCTAACTTCCACTTTTGGCAGATTGACAACTTCCTAGAAACAGCAGAGAATATTTTAGAAAATTTCGAATTTCGAGTTGGGAGAAAAATCGAGAGAAAAATTCAAGCTTTCCTATATTGGGTTAGAAATCTCTATGGCTTTGTAAATAAATTTCTTTCTATCTAAAAGTGTTTCTTTAAATTTACCTAGATCCAACTCCCACTTCTAGAAGATTTACAACTTCTTAGAACCAATAGAGAATTTTTTAGAAAATATTTGATATCAGCCCAAATATTTATTTTATAAAGAAATGATATCAAACACAACACAGCGACACAAAAAAAGATCAAGAACTTTTTCAGAGTTATTTTCGAGTATATGGTGGAAAACTTGGTATCAGTATGAATTTCAAGCCGCTGTATTTAATAATGAAGTCAGATTCTCTACGTTGAATACTTCCCTGAAAATCTCGGGGACTACAGTAAAGAACAGGGTAAAAAGTTCCATCAAAACATTAACGTAATGGAACAATGATCTCATGGAAGATGGAATGAAAACATGATGCCTGACTACTTTTGGATGTTGAACAGAGATGCACCTCAAAAAGAACATTATACTTTAATTTAGTGTTGAAAAGTGCTACTTAAACAATTTTGTTTTGAGGTTATTTTTCCATTATATACTCGAAAATAAAGGTTTTTGAGGTTACAGCCAAATTATATGGTATGAGGTGCTATTTTTACCTCAAATTCGGATTTGGAGTCTCAAAATACATATGAATACAATGGTCTCTGAAATAGTTTTTGACCTTCTTTTCTGAATGTGTAATCTTTCATCAAGCATAATTTTTCACCAAACATATAAGGTTTTATCAAATATAATCTTTTATAGAGCAGAATGCTTCATCCAATATAATGTTTCAATAAAAATAATATTTCACAAAACATAATAATCCATGAAACAAGATTTTTTATCAAACATAATCTTTTATCAAACCTAATCTTCCATCAAGCCTAATCTTCCATCAAACGTAATATTTCAACAAACATAAAGTTTTGGCAAACATTAAATTAAAACATTATGCGCGATATGTGCTGACTTATTGCACTATCTTGAGAGAAACAAATTTGGTTCATTTTCCAGGAAAGTGACAGAATACATTTTTTTAATAGATTTTTCCGAAAATCTTATATGATTTGAAAATGTTGTGTATGATTTACAGTAGTTTCTCTAATTATATGAAGCAAATTACAGTAAATTTAATATAAATGTCACAATTTTTTTAATTTACATAAAATTACTCAAAATTATAAGCTTTCTTTTCTTATGACAAAATGAGACTCGCCACGTGTGACCTAATCCGACACGTTACTTTCAATTTTGTTATGATATTAAAAAAATATATAAATATAGCTTTTATTGATTTATAATAAATAAAAACAAATTAATTGACTCTGTAAAGGATGGTTGTAATAATAATCTAATAATAATAATAAGGTGACTGAGAATAAAAACGTGGGCCGTAAATATTGAACATTGCATTTAAATGAGAAAGAAATTTTTATATCTACTCTCCAGGTTTTAATTTTTAGTCACCTTTTCATTATCATATTATTATTACAACCCCCCCCCCCCCCTCTTTCAGAGTCAATTATTTTGTTTCTATTTACCGCGTTTTAATAGAAGCTTGTTTCTTTCAAATTATTTTTCATTTTTCTTCTATATATCAATATCAAATATTTCAGTTTCCTGTTTTTCCTCAGCAATATAATTGAATTTTAGAAAATGCTGAAGATGAAATTATGTTTGCGAAATCCTCTCAGGAATTCCTTTCCTGGAGTTTTAAGGTAGTAGTCGACATTTGATAGCTCCCATCCGGCGGTAATGTAGACATTGAATTATTTCGCCGCCGTTTGCCTTCAGGCATTCGTGTATAAAATATGACGTGTACGTTGATCCTTTCACTTAATCGTTTTCGTTGTTAATTGCTGGTCGTTAGCGCTTCGCCTTCGTCGATAAAGGTTCTTTCAAGCACGAAGAATTTTCTCGTTCTGTCTCTTCATGTCATTTTTTCTTGCTTCCTTATCTCACTTTTTCTTGTTTCTTTATAATATTCGTTTACCTTGGTTCCTCGTGTCTTTTCAGAGTTTCTAAAGGTGGAGGAAAACCTGGAAATTAGGAAAAAGTCTGGGAATTTTTTTAGTTAGAAAAATAAGTCTGGGATTTTGAAGAAAATGGCAAATTTCAGTGAATTTCTGTGAGAAGCACTATCAGTAACTGCCAAGAATAATCAGAGCTGCCACACATTTATTTTGAGTCAGTTTTGTTTTAAATCAATTTTTATTCACTGTTTTTGAAATAAAGTCACTATAGTCACTTTTTGAAATAAAAAGATTACTTTTCGTTCAATAAATTAACCCCGGGCATGCCTAGTCTAAACCAATATTCACTCAAATGATCATGCCTGTCCATGTTTCCGGGAAATTTTCTTTTGGGGATTGCTTCTAACTATTTCAAACATAAAATTAAAAAAAATCGTTAAGGTGCTTTCTATAATAACTCACTTTGACATTTTATAGACCATTTATCATGTATATTTCTTAGAAAAACAGTTGTAGAAAAATTTTATCTGCCCAAACACTCTAATTTATTGACCAAAACAAAAACGTCTAAATTCTCAATATCGAGTGACCTTTAGAAGGCTTTTAAAATGATGAACAAGTTTTCAAAAAATCAGTTTTTTTTTTAAATTGCTCGTTAGAGGTACATTCTAAAAGTTCAGTTTCATTATGCAAAAACTAGATAAAAGTAAAAAACTGAAAAAAATATCCTAACATTATTTGTTTAGAAGATGTGGCCTGCAAAAGTGATTTTTTAGTGTATTTTTAAGAAAAAATTTAGTTTTATGAAATATCGTTTTCTCTGTGGTTTCTACATAAAAAATGTCTCATTACGAATGAAAGTAGGCTAAATTATCTGCAAAAATTTAACGAAAACTTTGTTCTAACTCTAATATTAACAAAATAAGAGTCTTTCGAAGTTGACACATTTTCATTGCATTCTATTGGGCTCTACTTTTTTTGTAAATAAATTACTTCCTGTGTGCATTTGTAGTGTAAGATAGTCAACATTAAAGTAAAGATTATCAAATTTCCTTTAGAATAAGGAAGCCTGCACTTAGAAAACTGTTTGTTTGAATAAAAAAAATTCTGTCTTTGATATAAGGTCAAACAAGTATTTGATTGATTGATACAAATATTCGCTTGATTAAAACAAAACTTATTTGATTCAAACACATCATTGTTTAATTCATACAAATATAATTTAAATCAAATTCTAGCTTTGATACGCCTACAAAAAAAGGATTTCGTAGCCTATTGTGAGATTAATTAAGTCATTCAACTATTGTTCTGTGACATTTTTACTGGTTTGTTGAAAAATGTCGGATTTAATTGACCCAATTATTTAATTGACGTCGATATTCCAAAAAATGTAGCTAAAGTAGCCAGTTTAGGGAAAAATTATGGCGTAAAAATAGAAAAAGATCAAATACCGGTATACGATCTAATAGCCAGTATTGAGTCTTATATCAACAAAGTAGAAGAGGCAGGGCAAGATCGCGCTAGACTAAATATCGCGAGTACCTTATGTGGAGTTATGAATTCTGGCTACGTTGTAAAGTCAAAAATCATACAGCCCTTGAAAGAAATTAAAGAGGCCGAAAAATTTGCAAAGGGGAACCCTCAGATTATCTTTGTTAACGCGGATAAGGGTCATACTACCGTCGCGATGAAAAGGGAAGATTATGACGCAAAAGTTAATGCATTATTAGAAGATCAGGACACGTACGTTACAAGAAATAGGGACACAACCAAAAAAATTGCTAGGGAAGTCACAAAGCTTGTGAAAAAATGGGAATCGAATAAGTACATTAATGAACTCACTGCGGAACAGCTGAAGGTATACCACGCAAACCCTTCGAGATTTTATGGCCTTCCTAAAATTCACAAGACAGGTGCACCGCTTAGGCCGATCGTTTCATATGTAGGCAGTCCTACTTACAAATTAGCAACCTTTACAAAAAATATGATTGCCAATAATATTCAAGCTCCTAAATCGAGAGTGCTTAACAGCTTCGATTTAGTGAAAAAAATTAGAAATATCATGATTCCGGAAAATCATGTCTTCACGTCATTAGACGTGGTTTCCCTTTTCACTAATGTGCCAAAAGAAAAGGCAGTCGAGGCGGTTCGTAGCAGGTGGGATCAAATTCGTGATAAAACGAAAATTCCGTGGACAGATTTTGAGGAAGGACTCCGCTTGTGCCTAGATAGTACGGATTTTAATTTCAAGGGAAAAACTTACTTCCAGAAAAGAGGATTACCAATGGGCTCTCCTCTTTCGCCGATTCTAGCAGATCTAGTTATGGACGATCTGGAAACAGTAATTTTACCGAAATTAGGTTTCCAGGTACCGTTGTATGTCCGTTATGTCGACGACATATTAGTAGCTCTTCCGGAAAAAGAAGTAGACAACGTTCTACAAGTTTTTAATTCGAATGATTTTGAAATAAAGTTCACGTTGGAAAAATAACTAAATAGGGCGATCAACTTCCTGGATGTCACTTTTCACAGAAATGACATTCAGGAAATAAACTGTAATTGGTTCCCCAAACCCACCTGGTCTGGTAGATGCCTAAATTTCGATACTAACCACCCACAAAAATATTTTAAAAAGTGTAGTTTTCAATGTGGTTGACAGAGCCATTCTGCTTTCCGATAAGCAATTTCATATAGAAAATTTGCGACTGGTGGAAGAAACACTTCGTGATAACATTTACCCGGATAAGTTCGTTAGAGAGAATATTAATGTCAGATTAAATATTTTGGCCGAAAATGAAAATCGTAGAGTTGATGAAATAGTTCAAAATGCGGAAATTGGAAACCAGCAATATTGTTTATGGCATTTCATGCAAAGGGCAAAACTGTAAAGCGGTTTATATCGGTCAAACCAAACGTCCTTTAGGAGTTCGGGTTAAAGAACACAAGAAAGATATAAATAAGGTCCCGAATAAGCAGACAATGCTTACTAAGCATAGCATTCAGAAGGATCATTTCTTTGATTTTGAAAACGCGACAATTCTTGCGAATGAATTTCACTATCAAAAGCGTCTGGTGATGGAAATGTGTCACATTGCTGGTAATGTGAATGCGGTAAATTTAAGAACCGACATTGAAAAACTTTCAAAAATATACTACCCTGTTTTAAAGCGAAAAAAATTCTAAGAACACGTGGTCACGACGGTCGCCGCTCCCTCAAGTGGACCGGCGATCGGTCCTCCCATTTTCAGTCAGTTTTAGTGCCACAGCCATTTAAAAATTAAAGCATCTCTCTATCGGATTTCGTAGGTCGTTAAACTGGAGGACCTCTGAGAATGCATTTTCAGTTTTCTTCGTGATTTGAAATAGAGCGGATGTCTCTATGTTTTCTTATGTCGAAAGCTATCCTTTTGCCGATACAATAATTCTTCATAATAAATCATTCAACTATCCCCCGCCCGTACTTTTCCTCCTTTACTCTCCCTCCTTTTACCATCCCTTCCCCCACTTATCCCCCTTCTACTTCCCATCTTCTCACTTCCTTCACTACCCTCCCCTCGCCCCCTTCACTACTTGCCTACCTGACTCATCCTGGCTCTCTTACTTCCCTCACTCTTTTTAATTCACCTCACTTCCTATTTCATTGCCCTCACTTCACCTACTTTACCACCCTCACGTCCTATACTTTTCTTGCCCTCCCCTCACTTCCTTTCACTTCCAACACATCAACTCTCCCAACTACCTTGACTTCCCCTACTTACACTTCCTCCCTTTCTCTACTTCCTGTCCCGTAAATTTCTTACCCTCACTACCCTAATGGGCTTCTCTTTTTCTAACCTCCCTTCAGTCCCCATACTTTTCTTCTTCCAATTACCCCCGCTTCCTCTACCATCACTCCCTTTTAATTCGCCTACACCCATTCCTCTAACTTCCCCTACTTCCCCTCCCCTATTCCCGTCCTTCGCTTCTATTACTTCCCCTACCATAACTTCCCTACCCTTACTTCCGTTACTTCCCCTCTCCTTACTTCCCTTTATTACAGATACTTTCTATCTCCCAATTACCCTCATTTCCGCTATTTTCACTCCCTTTAATTCAACTACACCCGCTGCCCTAAGTTTACCTACTTCCCCTCTTCCCACTTCCTGTCCCTCGCTTCCACTACTTCACCTACTATAACTTCCCTTCTGCTCACTTACCTTTACTCTTCATACTACTCCCACCACATCCCGTACTTCTCCTCGCTTCACTTACCCACCGTCGCCTCCTCTCACATCCTCTCACTATCCCTAATTCCACTTCATCATAACCCGTACTTGCCCTACTCCCTCTCTCTTCACTTCCCTACCCTCGCTTTCCCTACAAACCTTCCCCTCACTTCAAATACGTCCCCTCCCATAACTTCCCCATCCTCATTTTCCCTCACTTCCCTTCACTCACCAAACTTTCTTTTTTCCACTTACCCCTACTTCCAATACTTCCACTTCCCTAACTTCCCTTTTTGAAAAAAAGTACTATGGACGGATGAACAGTCGATTGAAACTATAAGGGTTTCTGCTCGGGGCTAAGAAACCCTAATTTAGTATCAATTTTTAAAGGCTCTAATTGGGATAAATTAGAGATAGAATAAAGTTTCTTTTTGTTTTTTCTGATAATTTAGTCCAATTTCATTCGTTTTAAGTCGATTTTCATGTAGAATCTACAGAGAAAAAGATATTTCACCAAACCTAAAATTGAAAAAAAAATTACTTTTGCAAGCCGTATCTTCTAGACAATTAATTTTCTTTATCATGGAATAATAAAATGAAGAAACGGATGAGATGTTGAATCCTTCCTCAAATTAACGTCTAGGAATGTATTATTTATATAAATAAAGACAAAAAGTCAACGACAACTTCCAGACTAATGTATGATTATATTTATTCTTCTTAGCAATTGCTACTCAAACAAACATGACGTTTCGAAATTGTACTAATTACCTCGTCAGACAAGAATACATTACGAAGATTAAAAGTCAATTACAAACTGCCATTAAAGAATTCCCGATTTTATAGAAACTTGTGTGAGTCCTTTTATAAATTATTTAATCTTAAAAGTTAAAAAAAATTTGTTTGAGTGGATTCGATAAAATCTGTTACTCCAACATTCCACATTTTAAAAGCATTTGGAATTTTTATCACAAAATTACAGGATTTAGGCAGAACAGTTTTCATATATGACTTTTTCTCTGAAAAACATACATGATAAATGGTCTAAAAAATATCAAAAAGTAAGTGTTTTTTAGAAAACGACTATAAGGATTTTGTAAATTTTAAGCTTGAAATAGTCAGAGCCCTCCCACCCAGAAAAATACAGCAAATATAGGAAGTGAAGCTCATTTGAATAAAAATTAGATTAAAAATTTTGATGTGTGTATTCACAAAAAGTGAGGCATTTCGTAGGGTTTCTAAGATTTCAAGAGATTTTCAAATATTTTTTCTAACTCATTCAAATTGATTTGGAATTCATCCTGAATTCTTATTATTCTATCCTGAAATTTTTTTGAATTCTTGCAAATTCTCTTCAATATTGTGAATTCACTCGAATTCTTCTGAATTCCCTTAATTCTACTTAATTCAATGGATTTTTTTCAGTTTAATGGATTTTATTGTGTGTATTCACAAAAAGTGAGGGATTTCGTAGGGTTCCAAAGATTTGAAGAGATTTTAAAATATTTTTTTATTTAATTTGGAATTCATCCTGCATTCTTATTAATTTATCCTAAATACTTTTAAATTGTTTTGAATTCTTTAGAATACTCATGAATTTTTTAATTCACTTAAATTTTTTTTAACTTACTCCATTCTACTAACTTCAATGGATTAAGAACAAATTTTGTTTAAGCTTATTTTAAATTCAATGAATTTAATAGTAATAATACGCCAAAAAAGACCCTTGATAGTGATAATACGCGTAAGCTGATTAATAAGCCTAAGAGAAAAACCACGCATAACTGTAACAATATGCCAAAAGCCAACCCCGGCTGTCATAATGCACCTAAAATCAATTTTTATTGATGTTCAGTTCATATATATTTTTAAAGAAGATGAAAATTATGTGAAAAGCGGGCCAAAGAGAAAAACTACCTCTCACAGTAACAATATGAAAAAGCCGCCCTTAGCAGTCGTGATGATTGATAAGGGTTAAAATGATCTGTAATTTTCTTGCAACCTGCATCAAGTTACTTATTCTTCAATTTGGAAAAGGCAATAACAGGAAATGAGATTATAATATTATTATGTATTAAGGGCGCCTTTCTCTCAATGCAGGGGTAGTTTTTAAGGAATATAATGTCCTAAAATTTCTTACAATATATCTATGTGTTTCGAAATGAATATGGAGTAGTTTCCAATAGTTGTGATAGTCTGTACGTTTCTTTAAACACACCTGCATGTTTCAAAATAAGTATCCTTCAATTTAGAGCAGGATAAAATAACACGAAATGAGATTCTAACATTTTATGCATTTCAGTGCTTTTTCTTAATTCAGGGGTAGTTCATAAGGGCTGAAATGACCCGTAATTTTCTTAAAATTTTACTACGTGTTCAGAGAAACCTTTTCTTGAAATTCTGGATGGGTACAATTATAGGAAATGAGATAATAATTTTTTTAGCAGTTGGGGTGGTTTTTTTAGATGGGGCTTGCTTATAAGGGTTGGAAAATTCTGAAAATGTTTTCTACACAATAAGTACATATTATGTTAGGAATTGAGCCACTTTTGACTTTTTGAAGTAAATAAGGCTGTGGAGGTCCTGAGAATAATAAAATAAAAATTTATAAATTTAAATTAAAAAATTTAAATTAAAAATTGTTTTATTCAATTCATAGAATATTTTATATTCAAGATGTTACAAGATTGAAATTTTGATTTCTAAATATTAATGTTCAGGAAAAATTAAACATCAGTCAGGGCAAAGTCAGGGAATTTTGAAAATGAATTTTTGAGGCCGCCCTGATGTAGTTTCCCTCTATAGTTTGCATTCTCAAGGCATTATTAAGTTTTTCTTGGATTTTATTAACATGTCCAGCCACCCTTATTAGTGAAATACGACGGTGCTCCCATCGATTTAACAAAGCAAATTAACCCCACCCTAATCACCCTTATAAACTTCCTCACATCAGTGACTATAGTGACTACTTCCCCTTGGAATGAAGGGGACCGTAAATATGAATAAAAGACTTTGATATCCTGAGGAACAACGAACCCTAAATACTATTGGCTGGGGTTGCCTTTACGGGGCGAAGGTCAGAGTGGCCTGAAATTAGGAAGTGTATGTCTTTGGGGAAGGTAATTTTGAGGGTGGAGTATTAATATAATTAGGAGATCTAGCTTTCTTCAGTATTATTAACAGTTTGAGAGGGTTGTTAACAATGTATTTATGAATAATTTGAAAGTGGCTTGTGATATTGGGAAAAACTTGATAAAGAAATTGAAAAAAACTTAAGAAAAATCCTCAGATACTTATTTATAGTATAGATTACTGAAATAAAACGAGAAAAGGGGAAAAAGAAGAAGTTTTTTGAAAAAGGGGAAAAAAGATAAGTTTTTTAAAACAGAGAAAAGAGGCGATCTTTTCATATTTTCTAAAGAGTTCCTCTTTTTCTCCCTGTTTTCACAAAACTTCCCCATTTTCTCGTTTTTTTTTTGCTTAAAAGCGAACTAAAGTAATAGAAACCAAGAATAAAAATCAAGTATTATTGGCTGAATGTTAATTCTTTTGAATCTAAAAGACTAGTATTATATTTTTGGTTCAGAATTAATCTCTTTTGGTAGAAAATTAAATTATTTTTTAAAAATTAAACTATTTTGTCAAAAGATATCTTTTTTAATCGAAAAT
>CAKNWU010159322.1:0-18794 GCA_932072015.1 Andricus quercustozae | reverse complement strand
AAAAAAATTTTCCCATTTCAATCTTGTGGGTCTTTCCGGGCCTTTTCGTCACGTTTCAACATTATTCTATTGTACATATTAAATTATTATTTTTGAATGTTGCTTCTGAATAAAACTTATATTTCATACACCAAGTTTCTTGTTGTATGGGCTGATTAGCATGCAATGGTTAATAAAATTATTATTCACGTAACAAATCAAGGAGATTTATCAACTTAGCAAATTAAGCAATAGAAAATATTTCGAAATATTCTATCAGCCCATAAATAGCGCAGCGCTCTATTAAATCAGGGAGTCCCAACCGAAAATATTCAGGATACCAGAGACAGAATTAGTGCAAATATTTCAGACTCGAACTACTGACAAAAAGCGATATCGGTCGCGGTGATCTGCTCTCCACGTTTCCGCGCCTAGCGTGAGTTGGATTCGCTCGTTACTGCATATAAGACAGAGCACCGGGTAACCCTTTGAGCTCGGAAGCGCAGGAACGAGCGAAGGAACTATAGTAAATTTCGTCTTGGGTGGTCCAGGCGCAGCAGCGGGCCCTGTCGGGTCCCCGCGCCGCGCGCGCCACCTCACGAGATGGGCCCTTGGTCTCCTCCCGTCACCCCGATTCTCAGCCCCCCTCCCCCTTTCCTCAGCCGCTCATCTCCCGGGGCCCGACAGCAAAGCCACTCCTGTAGACCGCGCTACCATCGCATCGGGCCCAGGCGGCTTTTTCGACTCATTCGACTTCGATCCGAGGGTCCTTCTCATTTATATGCCTGTAATTAGATAGCTCTCTAATTTCCCTCTGTTTGCATTGCGCGCCGTGACGTTCACTCGTCCGTCATTACAACGGCTAGCGTGTGGAACTCATGGGGCAAAATAGACCGGGGCAAGAGGGCGCTGAGACTCATTGGGTTCTTCGTGCCGGGAGGAATGCAGGAGTGGAGATGGATCCAGGAGGACGACGGGATGAATGCCGTGAGAAGCATACGAAAAAGAAAAAAAAAAGGAAAGATTGGCGGAAAGAATGAGAAACGGAAAAGATATTTCTACTCCAGTGAAAGAAAGGGACTGCGCGATCAAACGCGCAGGGAACCGAGCGCGGCAAGAATCGTTGATTGTCATCGCAGAGGTGGCTAAATGATATTTCCCAACCGCAAAAAAGACTGACATTTTTGTTAGATGAGGATAAATATCATCTACTAAAATCGCATTTAAGAGACACGTTCCCCCAGCGTCAAGTACCTCACTGCTGTCCACTTATATTTCTGGTGGTAAATGTATACCTTTCTAAGGTTTCATGCAAATTCAGGGTCAGATTTGCTTGCCGCAATAGGATTTGAACCTATCAAAATAATGTACACACCAGCTGTATAGCAGGGACAAAATCCAAGCAAGATACAATCTGCGCTACGTGCTTCCCGACATATTCTCGTATTTAGATTTTATGCCCTTCTGTTCAAATTCTATAATAACTGAAAAACTTTTAATAAAGTTATATTGAACCTAGTATAGATCATTTATTCTTGCTATTTTCTTCTTATTTCTACGAATGATATTATGAACAAAAGGTCAAAGATTTGATTTTCTTCAACGGCCTTAAGAAGAAGCCCACTACTATTTATCCAAAAATTATAGAGACCTCAATTTTTGTACAGATTATAGTGAACATCTCATAGACAAAAATACTGAAAATATAGGACAAAGCACATCTTGCAGATGAAGATTTCGCCTATACTGATACAGAGATTTGAAATTTCCAGTCAATTAGCAATTATTTCCTGAGGAGTGGAAGGTTAAAAAATACCATTATCTTACGATCATTTCAGAATACTCAACTTTGAATGGCTGTTATTCCCTGAAAATAAATTTCAACAAATGTACAAAAACTAAATTAATTTCTTTGATCTTTTCTATACAAACTGGTAAATTTTAAAGTCAGAAATAATAATTTATTATTAAGTTAATAACAAAAGTGTAGATAGGTGTCATCTCCGAAACTAAAGGACGTACGGAGATCATTCTTGAAGCAAATTGAAGATTTTTGACTCCTGAATATGGCGTATGCAGTGTTAATGGGAAAAAAGTTGCGCTTAAATGTTTAAAACATTATTTTCTTCTTCCGAAACTACAAAGAGCTTTCCGATTATCCATGGAACGGCACTCACAAGAGGAGTGAATGTGACAGAAAGTCCTAGTTGTAGGAGTAGTAGCACTGGCAAGGGCTCCTGCTATGAGAGCGATTGCCTCCATAAACATAAAGCTCTTTGTATTTTTCAAAAGAGAAAATAATTTTTTAAACATTTAAGCGCAATTTTTTTCTCATTGACAGTATTGACACTACATAAGCAATTTTCAGAAGCCAAAAATGTGCAATTTGCTTTAAGAATTAACTCTGTACATTGTTTAATTGCGAATGTGACACTGCACTACCCCGTGCAGAAATTTCCCCACAGGGACCCCGAAAGGTTCCCGCCAGGTCCCCCACTAGTTTCCCCTACTAGAGCCCGAATAGAAAAAGGGAAAACTCGTCAGAGCCCTACTAAGTCTCTTTCAAAATTTCTGCACGGGACTCTTTTGTCATTAACTTAATAACAAATGATTATGTCTGATTATGAAATTTTCAATTGTGCACAGAAAGGATCAAAGAAATTCATCTATTTTTTGCAGCTTTTTTGTAATTTATTTTCAGGGACTAACAGCCGTTCAAAGTTGAGTATTCTGAAATTATTGTAAGATAAAGGTACTCTTTGAACCTTTCACTCATTAGGAAATAATTTCTAATCGACTGAAATTTCAAAACTCTGTACCAGTATATACGCAAAACCTTCATCTGCAACATGCTGAGATTTTCACTATAAACTGTACAAAAATTTCAGGTATCTATATTTTTTGGACAAATAGTAGGGTGCCTCATGAAATTATTATTTTTTTGATTTGCTAAAACTTAAATTGGCGTTCTCTTTCCTTTGGTCGGGAAATAACTCCATATTTTTTTGTAAAAAAATACGTACGGGCATTACATGGAGTTTTATGACAAGAAAAGGATTTTTTTATACATTTTTTAAAGGACCCCGCATATAATCGATGGAAATAACCTTTCGATCAAAATGGTCGTTTACGAGTTTTGACCAGCATCACGTGAAGTATCATAAAATCTCTAACTCTCAGCCAATTCAACCGACAGGTCTTTACATACATAGTCTTATAAAATATTTTGAAAATAATGGAACTTAAGGGAAATATTACCCATTTCACTGACACGTTTTACATTATTAAATAGTAAAAAAGGGATTAATTTTTGTTCAAATTAATTAATGTATTAAAAATGTTTAC
Organism: Andricus quercustozae; assembly: GCA_932072015.1. Lineage (NCBI taxonomy): Eukaryota > Metazoa > Arthropoda > Insecta > Hymenoptera > Cynipidae > Andricus > Andricus quercustozae. The sequence goes on along the minus strand of CAKNWU010159322.1, from coordinate 15,470 downwards.
ACTTCAGTAATGTAATGTTCGAAAATGGGTTTTCAATTAAATGTAAAATAAAAAGATATCACAATTCTTCCTTTTACGAGATTTTACCGATTTTATAACTATAATTTTGAAGCAATTTGCTTACAAATTTTAGGATAAATTGAATAGATGAATCTGCACGAGCCTTTTCAGGAAATTTTTACTTAAAAAAAGTAAAATCTCAGCAAAAACATCTACAATCCAAAATTTTTCGCTAAATGAAAAGTTATCAGTACAATCAACACAGAAAATATTTTAAGGGGCAGTGTTACACAGAAAAAACAAAGTGTGAATCTAACGTTAAATTCAGGGTACCATGTCCCTGCAACAACAATTAGTTTTTGTAGTGTGAATGGTACCAGTGTAAGTTGTTTTTACAGTTTTGCGGCAAAAAACAATAGACGGTAGTTTTTTACCTCAACTCCGAGCGAGATGGGACTCCATCTTGAAATTATCTGCAACAAAATTTATCCCAGAATTTTTACTGTGCAACCATAAGGGCAGTATTAAATAAAAAATGGGCAGCGTTAATCTTCGATTTCAGGCAGTGTTAAAATTTCCTTAGAATATGCCCTAAATGAACATAGTTTGTGAATTTAAAGTTTGTCAAGTAGTTCTGAAATATTTCTAAATTTTTGAATGTATTAAATTGATAAAAAGACAGAAATTTTGAAAATGTATTAAAGGGAAAAAACGAAAACTTGGAGAGATTTTCTCTTTCTTTATTTTTATTAAGAATAATAATCCAGCCAAGTTTTCATTTTTTCCCACTTTTAATACCTACATTCCTAAAATGTCGGTGCTTTTATCAATTTAATACATTTAAAAATTGAGCTATCTGTTAGAATTACTTGAAAAAGTTTGATTTCACAAGCTATGTTGATTGTACTGATATCTTTTTATTTGGTGGCATTTCTTGCATCGTAGATGGTTTTGGCGAGATTATCATATCTTACTCGAAAATGGTGTCAAACTTGGCAAAGCCGTTTGCCGAACCTCTACTTATAGATTTTAGACAAAAATACGATTTTTTGACTTCTTTCAAAGGACTCCGCACAAAATAAATGAAAATGACCTTTGAGTCAAATTGGCCCATTAAGAGTTTTGACCAGCATCACGTAAAGTATTATAAACTCTTAAATTTCTGTCTGTTGGATCTAGCGCTCGGCATTTTTACTTCCCCAATATTTGTGCATAGATCTTTCAAAATGGAAGGTGAAACCATCGACAACTGTAATTTGGTAATTGTGAATTCTCTTTTGTTAAAGTTCCTTCGGCTTTAACGAACACATTCTCATCACGTATCTCGAGCTGCGCATTCGATTAAAATTCATATGTCCAAACCGAAAACTTTTCTATATCATGTTCAAATCTATTACATTAAATGTATATTATATTAATTTATGTGACTCGGTCCGGTATTACTTATTCAGATATTGCAAAATAAAGTACAGATTTTATTTTTCGTGGTTACTTTAATATTTCTTCCTTATTTGGTATTATTCTTTATTCGCAGCTACCCTGAAAAATGTATAATTTCAATAAATATTTATTATTACAATTATATCACAATTCATAATATAGAATGATATTGAAACATACAATAGGTATTTTCATTGTGTTATTTTTATAGTTTAAAAAGTGCGCGTCCTATTAAAAAAATGGTGCGAGGCAAAGGTTGAGATCTAATTTAATCGAGAATTTATTTATTTTTGATGTTATTTTTTATTATTTAAACCAAAGCTGGCCGTCAAAAAAAAAATGATAAAAAATGTGTAGATCTTTTTAGGGTTACTAACGTTTGTCTATTTTTTTCTTACCTTGTCTCGTTTTTCCAAAAATTATCTTATCAAAAAAATTGCACCAAGAAAATTTGTTCATCTTTTTCAGACAAACAATTTTTCTACCTAACATGTTTCTCATATTTCGTATAGTTTTGCTGGAAAATGGAATTTTTTATTTTTCAAAAAGCATTTTCGATTGATAAAACCAGAAGCGTTGGTAAAAAATGACTGGTTAATGAACTCGTCCTTTCTTTTCAGGCCTTAAAAAATGTAACAAAGGGTAATCCTTCGAAAGTTACCGTGTCTGTAAGGCTACACCGACAACGACAGACACCGAAGTCAAATCCACTTTTTCTCAATCAGTGCGTCCAAAAACGTCGAGATTTGATGAAATCGGCGAAACTCAATTTTCACATCAAACCAATACCTTCTCATTGAGATGAAAATATAAAAATCTTCCCGCTGGGTGGGAACATTCTCATCACGCAAATTCTCATCGCAAGTTTGAGTGCGATACATATGTCCAAAATAAGAACTTTTCTATATACAAATTTTATTTGTCATGATTATTTTAATATTTTTTCCTTACTTTGCATTAATATTTATTTGCAGCTAACCTAAATAATTTATTATTTCAATAAATTTATATTATTACAATTCTTAACATGCAAATTTGTATATATAATTAAGTTGAACAATTTTGGCAGGTGAAATTTTATTGTATCTTGTGTCGTTTTCCCAAAAACTTAATTTTTTTATATTTTTGAGTTATGTTTTACGATTAAACCAAAAATATTGTCACATATTATGTAATTTTTTACGTAATTTATTATACAATTTATCGTAAACATTACTAGTCCAGTAGATGACGATTATTTGATCCCTTGCTAAATTTTGCTGCTTGACATATGTATTAATGAAGTGAAATTGCAGCATTAGTTTGGTTCACTTGCAGGTTGAGCAATACATAAAATTCAAATCATCAACTCTGGGGGCTATATTTCTGCCGTCCTGATGAAGAAACCTTACAACTGCATTTCTGCTAATCATTATTAAAAATTGTAATTAAATCTCGAGATAATTATAGGTCTCCATTAGCATATCTACAGCGGTTTTCGAGAATTCCTGATGAAGAAACAATGCATCTGCAGAAATTGTAGCATATCTACACGAACTCCAGGATTTGTGATAGTGCTGAGCCTGAGATCCTGATAAAACAAAACACACATGCGCTTATGCGTTTTGCTCATGAGGATCCTCGGTCTTTCTGCAGTCCGATTTCCTGAAATCGAATAGCACAAGTACATATTAAGTTTCTTCACCAGGATTCGAGCGTAATTTTGAGCCACCAAAGACCGATCCTTCTTTTCAATAGCACATCTACATTTTTTATTTGTCAAGCAAAAATAATTCTAGTTGATTAATAATATAATTATTATTAATTATCTGAAATAATTATAGAAAAATGAACTGTAATTGAATAATTAATTGATAATTACATACTAACTTTATTTTTTTATCAATTTTTGGAAAATTTGTAGTTGTTAAGTTTCTCCAGCAGGAAACTTGGAGTTTTTTGAAGGCTGATTCCTGTATTCGATAGCACATCTGCGCATATGTGTTTATTAGTACGGATTCTCGGCGACTTTGTGCAATAATATCTAGCATATCTACATTTTTTGGTGTAAATAATTGGAATGCGCCATTTTTTTTTTGTTTTAATGAAAAGAGCATGTCCGATTTACCCAAGAACAGTACTTTTATATTCAAAAACTCTCATAAGTTAGAAGGTACAGATGCAAACGCGTTTTGTTGAATATTTCGGTTCGTTTCAAATGCCGTTGAATATAGTTTCTTCATCAGGACGGCAGATTTAACATATGATAAAAAAGGGAATAAATATTTTTCAAAGACAAAGCTTTTGATTTTCTTAAAGATACTAAATCGGAAAATATTATTACGTCAAAAATAATGATATATCATACATATAGTTTTAGTAAAAAACCTAACTTTTATTTTGAAAATGGCACCAGGATGACTCTCCGGGGCGAATCGCTACAATAATTTTTGCAAAATCATTGAAGGCTTAATAATTGTATTTTCAAACTGATCTTGGGCTCAATGGATCCCGCAGTGTCTCTGCTTCATCGCCAGTATAAATAAATATATATAGTATATATATATATATATATATATATATATATATTTATTTACTTATTTCTTTGTCAGAAACTAATATTGCTAAAAATGTCAACATTTTATACCGATCAAAGGTTAGATTGCCCAAACGTTCACATGTATCTCGTATTAAAGAATGAATATATATAAATTATAATGCTGCTATTATTATTACTATTTGAAAGTGGAAATCATAAGCTTACAATTTCACACTCAGGAATCTCAAAAACCTTTATTAATTACTAATTAATAATTATATTCAATTAAACTAATATCAATTAAAACTGCGCATTTTTATTAGACCACGTCTGCATTGACACTTCCTTATATTTAACGCTGACAAAGTAAGGTTAAATAGATATACTGTTTGTAAATACGGAAATTCAATTCTTTCCATTTCGAAGCGATAACTTGTAAATGCGTTATGTTGACGAAAAAAAATAATAGTTCAAAAGAAAAATACTGAGAAATCAAATCAACCAAACTAACATATATTTGAACAAAATAATTATTGTTTTTGAAACAGTTAGCTATATCCCCTATACGGAGGAATTATAAAAGTTCGCATCCAAGTTTTGCAAAAGTATAAAAATTAAAATACAAGTTCTGCTAATAATTTTACCCATTTTTATTTCAGTTATTCCTTTTTAATCTGCATTATTTTTACATTAGTGTTCAAACCTCTCTCAAAATTATTTCTATTTAATTATTACTATATTCGAACTCCCAACATTTTGATTTCAGTTATATAATATATTTTAAACGATTTTAAAAACGTGATTTATTAATAATAATATTTAAGATAGGTTATGTCGCAAATTCGTATTTTAAAGATTTTGCCATTAACATTGCCACTAACATTGCATCCTTTTCAACGATAATATCTTGGATGAATATCTTTGGTTCAGCTATAAATATTTTTCCATATTGGTAGAGGTGACGTAGTCTATTTACAAGTTGTACAATATTGTTTTTTTTTCAAACTTGTTCTCGGGTTAAGAAGAACCCGGGTTTCAATCATAGCCACGGACTAAGTCAAGTGACTGATGAGATTAGAATATAATTAGTTAAATGAATACGATGTATGAACCCATTTGCGATGATGTTGTAGGTACAAAATTAGGAGCATGGTGTAGTTTGCAGTTCGTCTTTTACCACTGTTATGCTTACAGTGCATCTTGCGTGTACATTGCCTGTAGCCGAAATCACAATAGGATGAATAGATGCATGTTGTTGTTATTGAATAGAAGCATTGTTATTGTTTGATTATTATTATTATAACATTAAGCCATTTTCCTTTCGGGGTAGGTGAGGAAAGGAGTAATATGAGGTAGGGGGTATAGCATTGCGCCGACCCAGGTTGCTGATGAATCTCTCTAGCGATCACCTCAAGTGAGAAGCCTCACAAAATTGTTATATGTGGTTCCCCACTTGGGCCCATTGGTATCCAAGGTCTTTGTTTCAGGTGCCATTCACTCTAATGCCACTCAGTTTACAAATTATTTGTCGTCACACTTTTCTGTCCTGGCATACTACTCTAGCTTCCTTCATGTCCATGCATTTTTTTCATGCAAGCTCTCGTGTTTCTATGGCTTCTTATGTATCTTCGGATTAATGTCTCATTCGCAGATTCTAACCATTCTTTCGGTGGTCTACCTCTAGGCATTCTGCCATTTACTTTACCTGTATACGCTTGTTTGCTCAGTCGTTCATCTTTTATTCTTTCAACATGCCTGAACCACCTTAACTGATTTCTTTCCCATAAGTCAACTAGTGCCTCTCCTGTACCACATTCTTTGAGGATCATCTCGTTTCGGACTTTGTCCATTAGTGTTTTCCCGCACATTGTGCGCAGAGGTTTCATGCCAATCGCGTTAATTTTACTCTTGTCTTTTTCTTGACAGGTCCATGTCTCGCTACCGTATAGTACAGTTGGTACAAAATATAGAATTGTGTATGACTATTTTAGCTTTTTTACATTCTCATCAGAGAAGGTATTAGATTTGTGTAAAATTTGACTACTGTATGTGGGTATGTAGATTTTTAGTCAGTCAGCACGATAACTTTCGAAAGAATTAAAAGATTGGATTGGGCTTTGGTATACTCCTTGAGTGTCCTAAAATGAAGGTCAAGTTCGTTAGCCAGCCATTTTCGATACAAATTTAAAATGTGAGCACATTTTGAAAATTTTTGAGAACCCTTTTTTTTTTAATTTAAAAATTCTATGGACGGATATTAATATTTCTCAAAAAGGCGAACAAACTATTCTTATGACTTTTATTGATAGAAAAAAAAACTACCAGAGTTATAGCATTTACAAAATTCCAAAAAACAAACAAATTCACAATAACCAAATTACAGTTGTCGATGATTTGACCTTTACTTTTAAAAGGTCTGTGCACATATGTGAGGGGAATACAAAAACCGAGCGCGTAGCGCGAGGTAAATACAGTTTCGAGCGCGAAGCGCGAGAATCAAGAGTCGCGCACCCTTGGCGCGCTCAAACTTGCGATACGCGCGCGCAACAATGTTGCGGATTCATTTCTCACCTTTGCCTTCAACACCATGATTTTTGTTTTATTTAAGTTAATTTTGAGGCCCATGTTCTTCATGCTTGTATAACGTTTATTCAACATTCTTTGCAAGTCCTCGATTGATTCTGCCATATAACAATCTTGTTATCTGCGAAAGCTAACCCACGTACCCTCACTGTCTCGACATCTGCACCTTCTTCTTCGAAGAGGACCATTCTTAGACACTTATCCATAAATATGATAAATATTTATGAGGACATAACGCATTTGTCTCCTCATTATTTTCATAAAGTTTGAAATGGCACACAATCGCGTTCTTGTATTCGAATTTTCTAGTGGTTACGTTCATCAATTTTGTACCATTCTTTTAATTAATATATACAGTATAAATAAATGAATATAATATACAGTCTGAATAAATTAATATAATATTCAGTCTAAATAAATTCATATACAGTGAATCCTGCATTTAGTGGTGGTTTTGGGACTGACGGTGACCATACATCCAGGGCCTCCGAACGTAAACAGTCAGGGGCGTATGAACCGTTCCCTGTGGATATTACTGCGTGGTCAAAAATGTTTTTAAAATTGTTTTTCTAATACGGAGACAAGGGTAAACTAAATATTTGACGTAAATGAGGAAGAAAGTTTGCTGTTACACGTTAAAATAAATGTGATTCCTGCTCACGTACTTTCAAATGAAAGATTTTTCTTGCATAATCGATCCAAACACTCTGCCGCTCGCTTGATTAAACAAATCGAAGACAGCAGCATTCAAAAGCACATCACTGTTTTGCAACAAAATACATTGCAAAACACTGCAATTGGGAAGTACGCACTTTTGTGTAGCGCACAATGCGCATAACGCAATTTTATAACCAGACATATGAAGAAGTTATTGAACAGAAAATCACAACTTCAACACTTCATAGTTTGAGTTTACACAACACTGCAGTGGGACTCCGATGCTTGAAGTCGATCGGACCTCTATTTCTACCATGTGAGATAGACAGAGACGATCCGATTGTGTTCCAATGACAGGTCATTCTTTTCGTTTCGAAACGATCATACTCTCTCTCTCTCTCTCTCTCTGTTTATCCAATACTTCTTCTTCTTCTTTGTTTTCTTTGTCGAATACCCCTGTTGGGTAGCTACGACAGAGCCACCAGCTTGGAACTATTCAGAAGAAATTTGAACTTCAACTAAATATTAACAAAAAATCTTGTAGTAAATAATTTATTTTAAACCGTAGTATAACATTTTTGATTAATATGAAGCGATATTCACTGCTCTTTTTCATGAACATTGCTGTTGTCAAGGTTCCCGCTTCGAGTGAACTAACGCAACGTCATGACGCATTTGCACAGGTAGGCCGTTAGGGTACAGCGTCTTACCGGAACGTTCCAGTTTTGTCACGCTTAAGTGAATACCGCACATCCCCCCGCAAATCCTCTCACATATACCCGTGGCGCGGCATCAATTCCCGGAAACCGTAAATCTAGCATCACTAAATCCAGGATTCACTGTATTTTCACTATGCAATTAGTATATTTCCATTATCGAAAATTTAGTTAATATTTCGAATAATCCAATCAGTATTTTTCATTTAATCTTTAGTGGCTCACCTTTCTGTAATTGAAGTAGTAGAATTTTAATCATTTCGATTTAGATACAACTAAGAAGGGGGTAGTAGTTAGTTCGTATTCAGTCCTACCTTTCTGAGGAATACGACCATAAATATCGCCGCAAATATAATTTTCATGTTTAAAGCTGAAAAAAGATTAAGAAATCGTAGTTTATTGACAATGTAATTTGAGGGTATTTGCATGTCCTATTTCGTATTCACCGCAAATTTATAACCGTGATATCAGCGACACAAAAGTGGGGGGGGGGGCATGCACGATTTTTCTAAAATTATATTTCATTATTCATCATAGTTATTCATACAAAATGGAGCAGCTTGGCGTATATTTTAAATACTTACAGTGATATTAAATATAAAATTACGGAGATTCGGCTTAAATTCACCACAACATTTCTTTGCAAATCTCGAAAATTGTCCACGATAAGGAGATTTTAACACTTTTCTAAGCGATTACTAAAGAAAATAAATAGTTGAATCATTATTTTTTTGCGCTCTTTGAGCAAGATTAGTTTTTCTATAGCTGCTGCGTGCACACTTTGAGCAAGATTACTTTTGCTAGGTCTTGCCGTTGCGCATTTCGTTTCAAGAATACTTTCTAGGACTGCCGGAAATATAACCTCACATTATTATGAGTTGACGCTTGAATGACTGATTGTGAATAGTGAATAGTGATTGGACCAACCCGAAGTGATAATTTCTCATAAATGACTGATAAATTACCATAAATTACCGACAAATTACAATAAATGTCCAAAATTTCGGGAAATTTTGTTTTCACTGTTTCTCAAATCGAAAATTCCCTGCGTTTGTTATAAAAAACATCGTGTGCATAGCCCTCAATGCATAGGCCCTCATTTTTTTTGTCATTAAGGTTATCAAAGCGTCTTTGCACTCGACCCGAATTTGAATATTTCGATCTATGTTTACAATGTAAATTAAATAGGAAAATTCAAGGGGCCTGGTAAGTCTCCTAAATATTATCCGATTGGGATAAAAATAGCAAAGCAACTTCATTTTATGTAAACTTATTAACCTGGCAGTAAGAATCCCAACATTTCAAACCTTGGAAAATCAGGACCACCTCTATTGACTAATTAAAGAATCATTGTTATTTATGTATTTTGCTTAAATTTATGAAACTTTTAAAATATGCTTTACTTATATCTGGCAGTGAGCAATATGCGATCCGCTAAATAATTACTCCTTAGATTCATCTACTATAAACAATGTAGGTAAACCTAATGAAATTATTATTGATTAACATTATTTGGATAAAATGTTTAGGTTATACTTAAGGGATCGTTCATATGCTACGTATACGAAGAAAAATGGAAGGTCAATTTGGCCATCTAGATATGCAGACAGACTATATTGCAGGGTCAACTATAGGACAGCCTTTCAAGATGGCTGAAGCGACTATCTCTAGAAGGTTAAAATAAGAGGTTCAAATCGATCATCTCAGAGTGTCGACTTGGTCATCTCGAACGGTCGACTCAAACATCATAGAGAGTCTAAACGATCATCATAGAGGGCGGAATAGATCATTATAAAGGGACGAATCGCCCATCATAGAGGGTTGATTTGGTCATATCAGATAGTCGACTTGATCTCTTCGGACAGTCGACCTGGCCATCATAGTTGGTCGATTTGATTATCCTACATTTTTTATATTTGTTGTTCTTTTCCTACTTAATCCAGTCTCTCTCTTCTAAGAGGCTGGAAATTATAAAATTAAGTGGAACCTATAAAACCCGAAAATTTATATGAAATACATGAATTCTGAAAGCATTTTTTATTCTCTGTGGAGAGTGAAGTCTATGTGACATAATTTGATATGCAAAAACAGTGCACATTGCCAATATATTTTTGGAGCGCGAGAGGCTAAGCAGTTTCTAAGGAGAAACCAATATCTCACATCTCGTTACTTTTTGCATCATCAATGACTCCTGAAATTTTTTGCACGTTTTCAGTTTGAAACGACACGCTGACAACGAATTGATAACTGAACTTCCAGCTACGCCTTTATCGTAAATCCTTTAGAAGCATCACGTTTGACACAGAAAAATCAAAAGAATAAGGTTACTTCACTTTCCATCATGTTCTTATGCACTTCACTCTCCAAGAATGTTCGAAATATCGAAAAGCAGTTTAAACTTATTAAAAACATGTTTAAATTCAATAAACAGCAAATTTATCGCATGCATCGCGTCGACAACCGGATTGGTTAAGGTTGGCGCGCCTATTTGAAATTATTAAATGTGAAAAGCAATTGTGTACAGCAAATAATAAAAGTAAAGTTATTAAAAATAATTATTTGCTCACAAGGAATATGAATTTAAAATTATTCCTAATATTCGTATGCACTTTACATTTATTATTTGTTGTGAATATTTGACTTATACATCTAATCATTTTGAATAAACACGCCAACGGTAACTAGTCAGGTTGGCCCTCCTCGATGGGTTATTCGCTCTTCCGTGGATGGTCAAAATAAGTGAAAACATGATGAACATATTGACCATCCCGAAAGGATACTTTTCTTATCCCTGATAGTGAGTCTGACCTCCTTATAACAGTCAGACTGGTCATAAAATGAGAGCCTCTCCCACTATGTCAAAAAAAAATCTGGATGGTTCTTTAGGCCATCTAGAAGAACGGACTGGCTCTCCAAATTTTGACCCTCTAAGTTTGACCATCCATTTTTCTCCATTTAGCGCGTTTTTCTTTTGTTTATATCGTTGTATTCCTTTTGGCTGCAAGAAAATAATTTTAGTCTTGTCTTTATTTAAACAAAAGAAAAACGCGTTACGCAATATGTGAAAGATCTCGATTAAGAAGTTGACTTTGAAATATTTGGTTGCATTAAAATGTTCTGAAGCTTCTGATTAATCATAGTAAAGAGACATAGAATACAACAAAAATACTGCTTTATACGTTAATTTTAAACTAAAACTTAAAGCATCAATTATCATAACAAATTGGTATACTAATAATTTTAAGTAAAATAAAAAGTGCGTTTTTTACGTAATTTTTTACGATTAAACAAAAACTACTCGTCCTATAAAAAATAATTAATAATAAATTTCTAGATATTTTTTGGCTGAACAAATTTTTGTCTATTCAATCTTTTTCATACATGCCTTGTGTCGTTTTTTTACCAATTTAATTTTTTTATTTTTAATGGTTTTTTTTTACGATTAAAACACAAATTACATATCAAAACATTATTGATAAAAAATTTCTGAATCTTTTTTGTTTGAAAAATTTTTGCCTATTCATTTTGATTCGTACCTTCCTACACCTACCACAACGTTTCCGGTTGGATCCCGGCCGGGCTACTCCTGGTTGGGTTTCATGGTGAGGAACCGGTCGGGAACTGGTCAAGATACTTTTTTTTGTAGAAATTACACATTTTTAAAGAGCCGTAACATTATCAAATACGTACTTACGGATGCTAGAGGAATTAATATTTGAAAAATATGATTCAAAGATTTATTAGATCAGTAAAATAGGAATTAGTTTTTTTAAATTCTTTAAAAAAAAACATTTAATTTTTTCCAATATTTTCACTTATTAAATAGAACTGTTATTGATTTTGCAATGTGCAATAGCACAATTGTTACCAATTTTACAATTATCTCTGTTTTCCGACAATTTTTAGTCTGTTCACTTTCAAATTTACCGCCATGTCTGACGCCTTCTGCGCCTGGCGTCCGCGTAAACACTTGCAAGTTTCAGTTTCGCACCTCGAACGAGAATGCACGTTGCACTCATGTCGCGTCGTCCCCTCGAAGTTCGAAAATAAAATCCGTTATTAAAATCAACCTTATTTCAGTAATATGTTTGAAAACTCCACTTAATACGCGAATAATGATTATTTTACAAGAAATTATAGTGTTTGATCATTTTCTCACCACAAGAAAGAAATTTTCGGTAATGTTTTAAGAAATCCCCCTAAAAAAAAAGAAGTTTCGTGAGGCACTGAATAAAGTATACTTCAGTCTACTCTTCTGTCCTTAGTCGTAAATGTATAGGGCTTTCAATGTATGATTTCATGAAAATTTGTATGAACGAGTTTCAAATTATCGAAATTGGTTTCTGATTACTGAATAAGCATCAGATTTCAAGTAAGCCATTTAAGGCTTTTTAATACATAATTGCCAAACAAAATAAATTAAAAGCTATTCTCGCTTGAGATTCGTAGGCATGCAATTAACTGGAAAACTGGGTGATAATTCACGAGGTGGTATATTCCAGCGACCCTTGTCGGATTAATAGAGGGTTAATTTGGGGCTTGAAAAGCGCTTGTTATCTCCCACGCAGTATTTGCCCAGCTCATCCCATATCGTATGTATCTTCTCCATTGTACCAAACAGTTATTGCTATAACGATCCCGAGGGTCGTGGCTCTGAATTTTGAAACATCTAGGGCTCACGCTTACAGTGAGGGAGTTTACGACTGTTCGAATAATCCCTATATTTAATCATAAGAAGAAAACTTTAATTGCTATGAATAGGATTTAAATGGTCAGGTAGCATAAGAAGGATTCCATATCCAACTGGGAAAATACAAGAATATATTTATCTTACTTTAAACAATTTATTACTCATAAGAATTGAAGTTTATACAATACTTTTGATGCTGCATGTGAACAGTTTTCAGTTATCATGTTTGAACCATTCAGAAAATTATATTTTCTTAAATTAATAATAAAGAATATTAAAAAATGTTGAATATTTCGGAAGATATTAATTATTACAACAACAAAAAACACAATCTATAGTAGTTCTTTAAAATGTGAGTGGTTTGATACATCCTGTGAACCTTCATGTATCAATTTCATTGAAGACGAAGTGTCTAAAAAATAGTAATTACGATAATAATATGAAAATCAAAATATCTCTCATCTCGCCCCATGCTTTGGGTTTTATATTGAGCAATATAATTATTCGTACCCATTCATGTTCTGTAAAATGTTCAATAAATAATTTACAAGGCATAATTGAGTCTTATTACTCAGAGGAACACGTTTTTAAATATTTGAAAGTGTAAATGCAATTAATGGTCGATTTGATCACATTTTTCCTCCTAGAATCATTAAGACATATTTTCCAATAAATGTCTTTATTAAAACCTGCTTTTGAATTAATATTTATTTGAAAATTTTCAATTGAAACATATTCTTACAGTTTTTTGAAAATAATTTATAAATTGTTCTTATAAAATGTACACTAAAAAAACTATAATTTTGCACTGCATAAAACGGAGGATTTTTTCTGCAACATGTAAAGAAATAATTTTAAATAAAGTTTAAGAATCATTCTGCAGCTTGTCAGTGTGAACACAAATGAAAATTTCGTCTTAAATATCCTGGAGAAAAAAACTCAAAAAATAGAATGTATAAGCAAACTCAATTGCAGGTGATCTGACCCTAGAATTTCCTTATACAACAGATTTTATAGTAGCAGCCCATAGACTCTTCTAACCACGAATGTCAGTATATCTTTTGCAAGTTTTGACCATTACCACTCTCCTTTAAATCTTTACCTATTTTAGAAAATTCTACTCAAACCGATTCAAATCTTGAGAAAAAAAAACTGTTCTGCCAGCTGCATAAGATGTTATTACAAGCAAGGCAAAAGCGTCTGCAAGAGCGTCTCATCCCGCCTTATAAATCCGACTCATTCCGCCTCAAATCACAATTATTATTAAAACATTAATATTACCTTTTTTTATTAATTAATTGTATATAAATGCATTAATACATTCAAGTTCCATAAATAAACTTTACGACAAACCTTAGCTTTATAATATTATCTGTTATTTTCAATAATTTTTCTTTTCGTTCTAAGGTACCAAAGAAGAACAGAATTCAGGTGTTGAAATTTTGATCATTTTTATTTTTACTTTCTTTACTTTGTTTTATTTTTTCTTTACTCGAGAAATTCAATATCCTTATTCCCGTTATTCATAAAAAGAATAGCCACAAAAAAAGTACATTTTTAGAGAAAATTTAGTGTCTCATTTGACCCCGTATGCTCATCTCGCCCCGGACTTCCCTGCAATATCTCCTTATAGAATTAGCCTAGTGACATCGGTTAGAGTCAATTTTTTGTAGAACGTTGAAATGTTTTTTAGTATTTCGAAGAAAAAAAATATATATCAAATTTTCAACCTTTTCAAAAATAGTTGCAGTTGAAAATTTGAGATAATAAAAATGATACACCAATTAGTCAACTTTTTAGGAGTGACTAGTATTGCGGAATATCGCGTAAAAGTAAACGGTCAAGTATAGCGCTAGGGCTATTATTGTGGAATTTTTCTTGACGTTAGCCCCGGACGAGCTGGAAAAGGGGTTGGTCTTATGGAAAATTCCCCTAGATAAATGCACTTCAATTAATTTCTTAATATTTAAAGAAATGTTGTAGCTTGAAATCGACTGATAACAATATTGAATTTGAAATGAGCTATTATTATTAGTTATACGTCGCTAAATAAATTAAATGTGAAGAAATGTTTCTACTTTAAGATTGCCTTAATAGTTTTTAACTAAACTAAAATAGATGTATGCACTTTTGATACAGTCAAGGCTTATTTGACTGGATATTCGTGTTCTAATAATATAAATTCATATTTTATTTTGTTTACATGCATTATCAGAAGATAAGTTTGAACATTTTTACAATATTAGAAAAATTTTTAATATAAAATCCTAATATTTGATATGAATTTCAAAAAATGTTTACATGTTTAACATGTTATATCTACATCTAAGTACATCTATCGATATAAATCTGCACTGTAAGAAATATTTCGGAAATTTTTTCGATAAAGTTCGGGGAACAAAGTTCCTGAAATATTCTGGAATTATTCCTAACTCTAAAGTCAAGATAACTCTTTCGGATAGTTAATTAAATACAAAAAATTAATTTGACATTAACCACGTACCAAATTAGCTGTGAATTCGATGTGACTTTGTATTCACAATTGTATGGTGCTCATTTGATAAGCACTTTGTTTCTTCATTATGATTAATTTAAGTAAATGTATTTACTTTCTAATAGAGGAAGTCAAAATAAAAACATACAAATAGATCATTCAAAATAATCCAAATGTTTTCAACCAAGGGGCCTTTTTTATTTCTGCATGAAGCTTGAAGTATGGTATTGAAAAAACTTTTTCTTTTTAAGACAGATTTTTAAAATTAAATAAAATACCATAACTTCCGTACTCTACAATACAGTGTATTATTATAGGCCAATAGATTTGACTTGAACCAATGAATCTTTATCATTTTTCCATTCATTTTGA
>CAKNWU010159307.1:0-11757 GCA_932072015.1 Andricus quercustozae | reverse complement strand
GGAAATAAGGTTTCGATTTCAGGCACTAATTGGGCACCGTTGTATTTCCCTCGAGAATAGTCGGTAGGAACCAGAAAGTACTTACCATTTTCGGAAACTTTAGTTTCCTTCTTGGAGCAGCAAGTGGATTAAAAAGAGAAGGGATATCTTTAAAAAAGAAAGAAATGGAGAAAGAGTTAAATTTCTAAGCGCTGTGCAATAAGAGGAAGAAGCGGCGTGAAAAGGTTGAGAGGAATGAATGCGATGTAATAGAATGTGCATGTAATAACCGATGAAAATATAGCCTTCCTCACATTCGAGTAGAGGAAGTGGGAATGAAGAAGAGACGGAAGGGAATGTAAAGAAAGAACCCTTACGTGCATACGAAATTTTTCTAGACACTATTTTCCTGCATAAACGGGTGCCGGGAAGTGGATTAAAAAGAGGAGCACCTTCATAATATGCCGAATGTTCTGTTAGGATAAATTACATAATTTTCTTCAAGTGCTAGAAACTTTACATCTTTTCTGTTTGCTCGTGGTTATAAAAGGTTACAAAAAGCCCACTTATATTTTGTGGAACTTCTTAAAAACATTATTTTGTTAACTTTTGCGGTTCAGTTACCGAGTGGTATAGTGATTTCGCTCGAAAAAGCAGATCCTTGATCATCATTCTTTTCTGCTTACCGATTTGAGGTACTGTGTACCATCTTTGGTTGACGAGTTGATGTAATCTCCCTAGACAAGGGATGGGCGGTTCATGACGTCAGCATACAAGCAGCCTGGTGGAGAGTAAAGAGACTAAGCAGGAATGCATTTATTGTACCCAAACTGCTGGATATGATTGAAAATGTCCCACAGAATGTACAAGAAGACGCATCGACGTGCCGTAAGATAGGCGATGAGATAAAGAATGAGATTTCATCACAAGAGCGCGGAGATTAATAAATTTCAACCCTTCTTTGACGCGCGATTCGTGGAATGTATGAAACATGGAGGATTTCATATAGCATACCAATACATCCCGAGGACGCAACATTGTCGTGGCAGAAATATTAAAGATGATCAGCTATTAATTTCGATGGAATACGATTTGTAGCTATCATTTCAGTATATTCTTTTTTCATGCTAAGATGTTGTGATCTCACAATGATTTGATTTTGGTATATGAAATGGTGAGCCCTTGAAATGGTTAGCTCTGGATTTGCAGTCACAGGATTCCATTCCTCGTGATTACACAATAGGAAACAGTTATCCTGAAAATACCGCTATCTCATTGTCTGTCGAGTCCTCTTCAAAGTACCTGACTCAGTATTCTCAGTTGACCTCGACAGAAACCACCCTCATCCTCTGTTGTCGGCTGCAGAAGCTGTAACGCGTTTTGTCTGTGGGAGACCGCAATTAACCATCTAGGGGTCCTCTAGAGCTTGGACGACAAGGACATTTGGTGTGAAACGTCAGGTGGACCTGTGTGGCTATCGTGCAGGAATCGAATTTCACAAGATGGACTTCACTTTTGCCGGAATCTCCGAAATATGTGCGTGGACGGATCTCCGATAAGAAGAAAAGAAATAAATCCACCAAATTTATTTTAAAAATAGAGCTATATTTCTAGATTGAAATATTGAAAACAACCTTAAAATTCTTCCTCTTAAGTGTGTTTTTGAGATTTATAGCCAATAACCTTTTACTTGTCTGAAATAAAACTGTAGTTGCCCGATATAAAAACTTGTTTTGAGAAAAGAAAGATGCTGATGGCTTCATCTACCTGGGGTACTTGGTAAAACTACTTGGCAAAACAATTTTCACACGTTCAAATCTTTTTTCTGAATTCCGACTCGTGGTTTTCGACTTTTAAGCAAGGCAAGTCAGTCGCAAGATCGAATTTTATTATATCAGAGGAGTAAACTGGATAATAAAGGAAGGAATTCCTTCTTTATGTCGGTCCTGTTTTATGGCTAGCAGTATGACATCTTATATCGCGTACTTACAGCCACCCCTCACTGATCATAAATGCGGTTGGTGACCGCTTTCACGTCCACGTGATAGTTTTTTTCTCTTACTGGCCACAATAACAGATCTGATTTATAAGTGGATAGAGAACCTGGCCTATAATGAGTATTACTGCACGCAAGTGCAACAATAAAAAAGTGATCTTATTTCATCATAGTTTACAGATGTGGGGCTCTCAGAAATTAGTATCCAGGTTAATTATAAACCTATTTTTGCTTTAACTACCATTCTTAGGCCTTTTCCAGAAATATCGTAGAAGAAAAAGTCGGTCATTCATCGTAAGAGATAGCTGCACATTTTGTAAGATAATTGATAGGATTATTACTTCGAAGGGTCGTTGAACAAAAGCACCATTCTCAAGCAGTCAGGATGCGTTATGTCTGTTGGTTGAAACCCCTATCCGGATGCATAGTATCGACGTCGGTGTTGATCGAAGTGTAATAGAGATAACTCGAACTGTGGCTACTCGAGCGCGGGATGCACTTGCACGGACAGAGATTAGCAAAGGACGTTGCGTGACCTCAAAAAGGATTATGCTCCACTGGAGCTTTAGTAACTAGGTACCTGGATCACGTTAACTATTGCCTATAAATTTCATCTCCAATCAACGTATTCTCTCCTAGCACAACTGTCCGGTTAAACAAAACCACATGCTGCAATAGAATTTTGCAATGGTACTGGCCACTTTGTACCAAGAACTTCATAAGGCAACTCGCGACAAAGTAGCTCATCTTACTGCTACATGAAGGCAATAGAATCGAGAACAACATTGTGAAAAACTTTTCCTGGTACCAAAATCTACTACGGCCAGCAGTTTCCAAACTAGACTTTTCATTTGTCAATCGTGAAATGATAAACCATCTTTAATATTTAAGCCCTAGTCCTAAGATAGAGTTGAAAATATTACAACCTATCATAACGTATCATAAGATGTTATCATCTATTGTGTAGGTAGAAGAAAGATGAATTTCGGAATGACACAACGCACACCCTTATGGCAATCTAAGTTGGTATATTTAGTCAGTCAGGTCTGAGAAGGTACCCGGGTACGAACTCTGATAGCTGGCTGGGTCAACATGCGCGTATTTGCCGTAGCTTCCTCGCAAGACTTCGCGACTCACTTGCAAGCGGGGATCGCCCGTGCACAATCTGGCGCAAGATATTGCTCGGAAATGCGCCACTCACCCTTCACCGCCCCAACAGTTACTGATGTTTACCTTGCATGCTCCCTAATATTCGTCTGAGCCTCTATGCCACCGGAGGGGAAAGCAAGAGGCAAAACTCTAAACAATAATTTTGCAGAGAAGATTCAAGTTTCGTATTTTCTTCCTTATTTCAAGGGGTGTTGCAGAAGAGTGAACAGATTATGTCTTTGTAAGATTCCCGCGGAGCAGTAACTCAGGCTCGACTTTGGAGGCGCGAAACTTTAAGATTTTAAACAGTTGTCAAGACCACTCCGTTGGGTTTTAGGGTTGATAGACGCTTTCTGTTTTAATCTAAGTAGAATGGGTGATAGGCTGTTGTCGACAAGACAGGGAACAGAAACAGAAAAGGACAAAAAAGGGGAATAAAGATGAAGATGAGGGAAGAGGAAGTAAAGAGCGATTCTGATAGACGCTGCCATGAAAATGAATTACAATAAGCAAAGTAAAGTTGGATGATCCACGCATTGTGCCCTCTACTATTTCTCCACTATACTTACTGGTCGAACTTCTAGATACTGAATAAGAACTTTCAGAGTACCTACCGAGGGTATTCTTACGCCTTTGTTTCCTAAGGCGTTAAATTAATTGCTGCGTTTTTGACATCCATTCCTTCTCGGGTCCCGTCACTCGACGTTGGATGAGAGGATAAAGGAAAAGTTACCAGTGCAGACGTATATGGCTCGAGGAATATTATTCCTCGGATCTATCCTTCCACTTTGCTTCCTTCTGCAAGTCGATATACTATTAAAGTCTTCTCGGTTTTGAACAATTCCTCAGTTATCTTGTTTCTTGAAATTCAAGTAAAGTTTGATTCAATACGACAAATACAAATTGCAAGGTAGTAGATAATTCTGGTGTAAATTATCGCTAGAAATTGGTATCAAATCATCAACTAAGAATGAGAAATGTTTGGACTAAGACTGACGCGTTATTCAGCAAAATCAATGCAGAATAAAGGATTAGCATTACAGAAGCATGTAATTTATTTGTATATTATTGTATATGACTTCATTACGGAACTTGATGCTTTGGAAACTGTTGGATGATACGAAATGGGAGATCTACATCAATTAGTCCAGGTAGAGCATTCCTGTATTATGCCCATAATACTTGAAGAATATTAGTTATTTGTAAGATATTTGTAAGATATTTTTTGTCTACGGTATTGGTAATTTTCTCTTATTATAACGCTTATGTCGGTAAGATAATGTGGAACAAATATTGGCTGCCGAAGGAGGAATTCATTGTTCATAGCTCGAACGGCAAAGTTCAAAACTGTAAGGCGAGGCCCCCCGACATCACGGCAGATTGCAGAGTAATCGTTACACCGGTACTTGCCCTGCCACTAGAACTTCATCCAGAAGTTCGAGCACAAGGAAAGCGCTGAGACGGCCAGCTTTTGTTCTTATGCATTCGACCCATCCGTTCTACCGTTTCAATGTTACGGCTAGCTAAGAAACTATAGAAGATACGTTGCTCTTGTTAGACCCATCCACGTTTCACTGCAACAAGAAAGTCAGTTAACTTAGTCCTAGGTCAAATATGGATTCACTGGGTTAGCTGTCACTGAAATGAATTTTAGACATAGATAATATGAATATGTAAGTCGCTATATTATCGATGGTAGTAAAATTCTCTTAATGTCGGTAAGCTATCAAACTATATGGAGAATTAAAATCCAACTTCTCAGGATAGATGTTTATTAGGACAAATTCAATGATCAATAAGTCATGAAAAGCAGAATGAATAAAAATAATAATGATCTGTGTTATGCTGTAGAATGAGATCGAGGATGGTTCTAAGTGATCAGACATTTTATGAAATTTGAGGAGAGCTACCTAACGCCTTTGTACTGATTGCATTGCGTGAACTGCTATTATCAACGGTGCTATGAAGTTGATACCTGGAAAAACGGGACGCAACGTTCCAGCGCGACGAGTTTTTTCTTCATGCTGGTGAAGAAAAGTTTGTTGTTTCGAAATCTCGTTAGCGAGACCGGCGTGGTGAAACGTGGAAAACTCTGACTACTAACTCTGCTGGTCTTTTTGGCGCTTCTTTAGTGACAGCTGGCGACGACGTGCGAAGTTGTCAATGATAATTGGTGCCTGTTGACGGAGAGTGCTCTCTGCTGTTATCCAGAAAAAACTACTGAAAGTATACGCATTTGAGAATAGTGTAAATTTGAAAAAGTATCTGCAAAAAGATATCTCTATCTATAATAAGTTGTATCGTTCTAAAGAAGATATTAAACATTAATAAATTGATGATTAGTAAGATGAAGCAGACATTTGGTTCGTGAGTTGCATCGTAGATGCAAAACCAGGAATTCACATTAGGGATTTCTAAAACCCGTCGAGATCAAGCAAGCAAACGTACTATTCGAACACAACCCAACAGATGGCATCTCGGTAGAGTGACGTTTACATAATCTTGGCATTACTTACCTTCTCTCTCGAGGTTGCTCAAGGGGGTTGCTTCAGCTTGGTGAGATGGAAGGAGACGATTCAAGGATATTCTGGAGGTACAGTGGTGGGGAAGTGACAACAAAAGCCTTGCACGGATTAGGACCCATCACTGACGCGGCTGCTCTGCAGCCTGGAAACCGGAAACTGGCACGGGAAGTACGATGAGGAACAGACGGTGGCTCCAAATGGAGAGGGAGAGATGAGAAGATAAATGCAAAGGGAGATAGAGCAGCTTCCTCTTAGTTATTTAAAAATCCCAAAAGTAATTTGATTGTTTGATGTACTATAAATAGTAACTATTCTTCTGAATCCGTGTCATATTTTGACATCTATTTTAGATTTTCGAAGACAGGTTGCAGGTTCAATTTTTAAGCAGTTAACATTATTAAAATATTAGAGACTCTGGTTTCTTTGCAAGGATTAAATTGGATGTTTTCCTAAGTCTCTTTTAAATTTATGCACATTGACTATGATAATAATGTAATATGATGTGGATATTTCCAGTACACATAGGTATTATTCCTGGAGTGTAGTATGTTTATTATTCATTTGTAGCCTTTAATATCTCGTCCGCTAAGGTAAAGCTTTCGGTGTTAAATTAGTCCATCCCTTTCACACCCGCAATTTTGAAGGGAGAGATCTGCAGAGAGACAGCTGTAGGAGGATGGGTCTTCGATTGCTTGTGCGACTCTGGAGATGGACTGAGAAAAAGATAGAGATAGAAAGAGACAATCACTTGAAGAGTGATATAGTACAGGGGATAGAGAGATAGATAGATATAGGGTGCAGATTAGAAGATAAAGGGAATAGAGAGAGGGAGACAGGGAGAAGGGAAGAGCAAATGCCAGAAAGAGAGAAAAAGAGAGCAAGTAGGGAGAATTTCTTCTTGAAGGAAAAATAAATTCCTGAATGCTATTTTTCTATTTCAGCTGGGAAACAAATTCAATCCTTGTTGCAATCCTACCTTCGTAAAACGGTGGTTTGTTGCCTACATGTAAGTCACTTGAAATAAATTAGTGCAGTGATTCTCGTTGCCAACGTCGTATTGGATAACATGGTTTTGCTAACACGGTCCCTGGGCCCAGTTTGCGCGCCAAGGTGCTAACTCGAGCTAAATGAGATGAATGTCGGTTCGCTAATGGTAGTTACGAATTACCGCTAGAGTTGGTTAGTTTGCTTAGAGAGAGGTTCAGTTAAGCTTATCGTAAGACCTATCTCTTTTTCTCCGACTTATTCGCACTTTCACAATAAAAATTAACAGACAGGGATTGAGCGGATGCTACTAATTAGAACATAAAATTAAATTTATAAAAATGATTATATCTGGTTAGTTCTGAATTAGAAAATTTTCGGTTCCACCAAGATTTTACTACCTTAAATATTAGAGATTTAGTATGCAAGATTAAAGATCGATTGATCGCGTGCTTAATTGCATTCGAAATAGTGAAGTTGGTCGATCGGAGAGTATGAATCAGTTTCTCAACTGTTGCGCTGGGAATGAATTAGATGATGGAAACTCGACGGCTTGTCTGACCTCCTTCGATTGTAAAGCCCTCCAGGGATGCTAAGACTATTCGCACAATCCACCTTCCTCTTGTTTCTCTATTCGGCCTTTCTGCTAAGTTTCAGTGTTGATCTACTCGCTAAAATACCAACACAATACAGCACACGTCTCAAACAAGTTGGGAACTTAGGGTGGCCGCTGCGAATCAAAGGTGCCTTTTAGGGCTAAGGAAACTTGAGCGGATTAGAAAAGGGTGGACTGGGACGAAGCTCATCAAGGTAATGCAGCTGGGATTATCCTGTGACTAAACAGGATCTTGACGCGAGTAGAGCACCGTGAATAGTGGGAATAGACGGCTTTCCAGCCCGTTATGAATTAATCGTTTGATCGCAAGACCTTAGAGACTCTCTAGAATTGACGTGCGTTGTCCACTAGGATGGTCCATTAGTGCTGAATAGTGACTCCGGACCAACTACGTGTCTAATAACATCCGCATCTCTTGAGATTCAATGATAATCTAATCACTTCCTGAAATAAATTATATACACAGTATCAGAGGATTTAGATTGTTAATCTGACAAGCGATAAAACAGAATTTGGTAGGAAAATATAAAGCTGCTCTGCTTAACTTGTAGTTATTGTATTGCAAATTCCGAAAAATTGGGTAAAAAAATCCAAATTATTTTTAGAATGATTAGTAACTTCAGATATAGAAAAATGTCTTTGAAGTATGGGATCGGAGGACATTTAGTACATAATTTCGTATTGCTCAGTGGATAATAACTTTTCACTTAACCAATACATTAAGTTTTATCGAATCTTTTCCCAAGGTTATTTTCAATCCTGAGAGCTTTGATGCGAGTGATTGCACTTCTGCAAATTTTCAGATTGCACGGTATATTGGCGCTTCCAAATATATCTTTTGTGCGTAGCATCGTCGTCAGTCGAGCACGTGGATAAATACGCACGTTTCGCGGATTGATAGACTACAGCACACTTTGGCAAACTTCTCCACTTGGTGATGCACTTTACATTAAACTCAAATAGAAAATGAATCGAAGGGGGTCCTTATCTCCCGGGACTAATTGTGTTGAATCTACGTAGCTGAATGTAATTGTCAGGTGGATAAATGGTGTATCACGTGCCACAACAATGCTCCCGAATTAACCCAAAATCAGATTGATTTTCTTAATCGAGAAAGTACCTACTCTTCCCTCAAATTTAGAATAAAGGGTCATGAAGTTTCTCCTATTCTGTTACACAATTATTACTGTAAATTAATATCATGTAATGAATAATGAATTTATCTCAAACAGATTGCTAACAGTTTTACGATATTTTTTTGTTACAGGTGAGTGTCTGAGAGAAAAATATTCGTTTTTTTTCTTTTCCGTGATGAGGGTGAGTTTTCGTTCTTGAAAGAAATTTTAAATTAAACGAGCGCAATCCACTTTGTTATCTCGCTGCCTCGCCACCCCTGGCTTACTTTCGAGAGACAGCCCTTAATTATAATGTTTCTCTCGATACGTCACGTAGATTACGTCTCGCAATCGAAGCAGTTAGATATTGACCTGAAAAGCTGGAACCAGGAAGAAAATAAAGAACAATCGACGTTCATTTGAACCGAGAGAATCGCGAGTTTCTGACGTTTTCACCGACGCGAGGGAAGTTTGACTCCTGCAAGGGGGTTGATACGATCTGCCAAATGTCACTCGGCCAGACTACTCTATATTTGAATTCGGGCTTGGCACGACTGGCAATTTCCTCAGGAACTTTCGATATCTTTTTCTATCGACCTGCACTGACATTCCCACCAAAATTAATGTTCTTACGAGTTTTGTCGGAAGTTTTCGATATCGACGGCAGCTCAGAGATGGAGATCCTTGATACCGAGCGCAATCTTCAGGCCTCTAAGTGGCAGACGACTTCGCGATTAATGATATCTAAATTAAATTCTCTTTCTTGTTTCCTTATTTCTGTGTGTTGTCAAATTTGTAATTTTAGGAGTAGAATAAAAGTATAAAATGAAAATAAAAATCCTGTGAGAGGGAAATATTTATAATCTAGTCTTAGGCCGGTAGAGACATCCTAAATCCATCACATCCTATTTAAGTTTCTCTAGAGAATCTAGGAAAATACCACCTCTTACATCCGTGGTGTCAGGTTTATGGAAGGTGAATTTTGCCAGG
Organism: Andricus quercustozae; assembly: GCA_932072015.1. Taxonomy (NCBI): domain Eukaryota; kingdom Metazoa; phylum Arthropoda; class Insecta; order Hymenoptera; family Cynipidae; genus Andricus; species Andricus quercustozae. The sequence goes on along the minus strand of CAKNWU010159307.1, from coordinate 2,403 downwards.
GCTTTTGTTGAGCGGTGGCAATATCAGAAGCGGTAACTCCCTCGCGTTGTCAGCGTGTTTGTACTAGTTGCTATACGAGAATATCCATTTCAGGACATTTAAACCAACCTACTGCCACAAACCGAGGTGATGTACACAGCTCTTCTAAGATTACTAGACAGTTTCATTATGCTTATGAAAAGATTCGCAAGGACGCTTGAATGCCCGGCTACTCTTTCTCTTTGTGTTCCCGAAGACGCTTTCAAGAAGCGAAAAGAAGGTTAGATTGCAGCCTCTGTCCGGGTCGAGCAAAATCTAGAAAGGACTTTTTGTTTTCTCAAACGGCCGATCTCAAAGCGCATTTTATTTTAAAAGAAAATCTTCTCTTCTGAATGAGAATCGATTATTACTTTACATTTATTGAGAAATTGTATGGCTTTGTGAACAAATTTAATTCTCGTGTAACAAATATTTCTTATTCACCAAAGTTGTTTACTTCATTATTTGTAAAGGATTTTTATCTCTTGAAAAGAGGTCCATAAATGTTTTCTTCCATGACAGATGATATGAAGTAATGGGAAGTCAAAAAACTGTTTGATTGTTATCTTTTCTAAATTTAATCACATGATATTTCTTTTCGTAAAAGGAAGTTTCACACTTAATTGCAATACAGTTCTAAAGTACGATCACGTCTTCTAAAGGAAAATCAAATCCACATGTAATCCTCATAATCTGAATCTGAACCTCAACTACATACCCGAAAATCTTCTATGTGTCGTCTGTACACGACGTCAGAACATCCTCTGCCATCTACACAACTTATCTACAGGAAAGGCTATAAAGATTTCCTAGATATTGAACCCCTTATACAGTATACATCGAAGAATACACTCTACCCAGATGACACGAAAATAGTCATTCCTTCCCTTAATCTTACTTCGAGCCACTTCATGTGAAACTGCCCTGTGTTTACTTCGTTATATAATGCCCATGTATCACTATTAAGAAGAACTTTGACTAATCATTTCATCTAATTAATTATTTTATGTGCAAATAATATTTTTTTTATTATTTTGGAAAGAAAAAATATTAACTCCTGAAGGACAGGTTGGCTCAAGAAAGAACAAGATGAGGGAGAGATTTACAATAGTTAAAGTAGTCTTTTGAAGTAAGTAGAACTTCGGTAATGGAAAAAGTGACAAAGTCATTCATGGTAGGACTCTTTTGAGCATCAGTAAAGAAAGAACGTAGCTGACGTCATGTCCTTTCAATTTCGCATTAATCGGATGGTAGTCGCCGCTCGTTTCTCGCGTCGCTTTGTCCTTAAAAATGTCATCTCGGCGTAGAGAAGCTTTTATCCGTGGTTATCGTACTTGTGTACTGTGATCGAGAACGACCTAGTTCATGTCGTCTTTTACAACTTGCGTATTGTCATCACTAATTGTAAAAAAATTCACAGAGTCAACGCGGACATTCCTTTGATTCTGCCTTCTTCTATTAAATGATTATTAAGAGATTAATTGCAAAGTAATCAGTAAACGTTGAGGTAAATTGGAGGTTCGATCTGAGGTTAAGGTTGAGAACCACTAAGATAGTAGGTCCTTCTCGAGCGCCCTATTAATTACGAAGCAATGGCTCGCGTGATTCGAGCTATTTGCTCGTCACCCCCCGTCGTCTTACCGCACCCTTCAGAAGCACATTCTCCTTCGAACTTAGCCTTCAAACAAACCGTAAGCAACAAATTCAAAGTGAAACGAACTACCTACATACGTACTTGCTTTTGCTCGAATATGCCGGAGCTCGCACTTGTAATATTTTAGAAAAGTTTTCAGCTATCCATTCCACTTTCCCCCAACCCCTCGTATGAATTGAGAGTGTTGGGATGAAATCCAGCAGGAAGGTAGAAGGAAGATAGAGTTAAAAGAAGGAAAATGGCAGTTGTTGATAAGTTCGAGTCCGCGTAGTTACAAATATGTCACCTGAAAATCGTCTACCGAAAACCCACCAACGCCATCACCCTCATCAGGATAAAGGCAAACTGGGTCGCGACTGCGAAAAGTTTTAAGACCCGACGAGCAATCGAGCTTCCGACCCCTTTCTTATTTCACTTTGTATCCACAACTCCTGCAACTCTACCCATTCGAAAACTCAATGCGACTGTTTTGACATTTTCGCGAAAACACGATGACCTTCTGCTGCTATCCTCACGAATGATATACCATGGGAAACAGAAATTTTCTTCTAGAACATATTTTTCCAGAGAAAATATATCATTTAGTAACTCAATTTTAACTGGACTCGTATTCATAAAAAAGGTAATTGGTTTTTTGGTATTATTATTTTTATCCAAAGAGAATTAAAGCTCAACTAAAAATAATAACATTTAATTCCGGAAGTAAACAGTTTTAATGCAAATCTGCAGAC
>CAKNWU010159201.1:0-10363 GCA_932072015.1 Andricus quercustozae | reverse complement strand
CAAGATAAGGGTTAAGATAGGAGATAAGAAAGGAGATGAATTCTTGACAGGAAGTGGTCTCAGGCAAGGGTGTCCGTTAAGCCCACTTCTATTTAGTATTCTTCTGGCAGATTCAGAGGAGAAGTTGGAGAGGAAAGGAAAAGGGGGGATTAGGAATAGGCAGAGTCTATTCACTAGCATATGCAGATGATGTACTACTAGTAGCTGATGATGAAAGAGGTCAGAATTTGTTGATGAGAGTGTTCGAAGACTATGTGAGAGAAAAGGGTTTAACAATGAATGTTAACAAGACTAAGATGATGTGCTTTAGAAATAAAAGGGGCAGAATAGAGTACGAATGGAAAATAAAATAGCGTGGTGGTCGAGAAGGTGAATGAGTTTTGCTGCCTAGGATTTTGTTTCAAAACGAGAAGAGGAAGCGAGCTGCGGGTGAGAAAAAGATTAGAATGCGCGAGTAGAGTAATGGGGGAAGTATGAGTTATGGGAAAAAGAAGGTTCTAGGACAACTGGAAGATGAGAGTATGGATGTTTGATGTATTAGTATGGTCAGTGTTAAGCTATGGAGTAGAAATTTCGGGATGGAAAGAATATAAGAGGATGGAAAGTTTGCATGAGAGATTTTTGAGATGGGTTATGTGAGTGACTTGGAGCTCCCAGGTTATATACTGAATGAAGAAACAGGACGAGAGAAAATGGTAATCAGGCAAGTTAAAAGAGCCTGGAACATCGAAGAGAAATTAAGAAGGGGAGAGGGAATCAAAATTGCAGAAGCGTGTTTTCCCGGCAGGTTATGGATAAAGGGAGGAGGAATAACGTGGGGCGTTCAAAATGGGAGGATGAGAGATATGAAATGAGGTTTGAATGTGGTATGCAAGTGAGGGGTAGAGAGTGGGAGGAAATAGAGGAAGATATGAAGGCAAGGTAAGGAGAGGAAAGATGGGTCAAAATCGCAGATTCAAGGTACAACATCTGGTATAGAATGGTTAAGAGGCAGGGGGAACCAGAGTACCTGAGAATGATTAAAAGGGAGAGAAAATGGAATAGAGTGGTCAGATTCAGAATGGGAGAGGGTGTCAGAGCATGTAGGTATTGGCTGAATGAAGAAGAGAATGTGTGTAGTGTATGTAGGTATGAGCAAGAAACATGGTTGCATGTGCCAGAGACTAGAGTCTGGTTTTGAGATTGATAGTGGTAAGAGGAAATGGAAGCCCAGCGCATAGTCGCAAACGTTTAGAAATAATAATAATAATTTAAGACGTTATTTAGCAAATAGTAAGATAGTATAAGGCTGCTTTGTACGAATACATGTAATGGTTATGTAATGACTCTCAAACCCGTAAAAGGGAGAGAGTATAAACAAAATAAAGAACTGATACGGCAATGTGAAACATACAAAGCTGAAATTTACACCAAGTACAAAAAAGAGTTGTACTATTTGTGATAAAATTTTCGAGGCAATGCATTATTATTTTGTTGTTGATTATGGGGACTGATTATGGGAGAAAAATTAACGCGTACTGTTGCGGCAGACTGGGGGAAGCCGTTGTCACTCACGTATGGTTATCAGTCAATATTTGAAGTATGTTTTACATTTTTTGGTAATGTAATTTTTCAGATGTAAATCTTTAGAAGTATAAGCTATATATTATATTCAATCTAATAAATAATAAATTAATGGCAAAATTAGAGAAGATAAGCATAAGGTAATATATATAGTTTTTTCGAAAAGCAACCAACAGATTGGTAACCATTACGGAAAGCTAGTCCAAATTAAAAAAAAAATCTGAATAAATCAATTTGTTACTGAGCTATTAAAACTGTTTGCAATTTGAATACGTGAATTCAATTCCCGCGCGACCGCCTGGCATGCCACAGAGGAACTCCGTTTCTCTTCCTCTAAATTCACTTGATAGTACAACTCTTGTAGAGTAACATCACCTAGTTTAGATTGCAAGGGGCATATTTTCTGAAAGTTTGAAACTTGCTGCTTAATTATTGCAAAAATAATTGCATATTTGAAAAAGGCACTTTCGGACCGTTTTTATTGTGTGTTTTTTTTTTCAATTAAACAAATGAACGAATCTTAACCTACGACACGTCATTTTGTAGATATTTGAGAGACCTACATTTTTTACTAGACTTTTTTCAACAGACACATATTTTCGTTGCAATAAACAAAAAACGTGCTTTTGGTATTTCTAACGATTGTTTACACACACAGTGCTTCCGAAATCTTGGTTTCAAAGATAAAGGCTTTTGTTTTATATGTTAACACTACAATAACGAGAACTTAAATTTCAGGTCGCAGTTTCTGTGTAAAATGAGCCTTATTACATAGGGCGCCTAGACTATAGATTGAACAGAGAGGGTTCGATGGTCTTCGAACGACAATTCATACTTATCGTTTCCAAACTGAGAGGTCTGATCCAAATAGTGGAAGAAGATATCGGTAATCTACCTTACTAGCATCTACGTGGTAATCTGCGCATGCGCAATCTAATACTGTAGCTTGGATCAACCTACATTTTTATCAATTTGACTTTCGCGCGCTCAGACTTTATGACTATTATTAAGGAATTAATTCATAAAAACAAATTAATGTAAAAAATAAACGTGAGGTTGTAGTGCATATCCGCCATCTTGAAAAGTACATAACTGGCTTTTCAACCTATTATATATCAAAAACTCGAGAATTATGCGTAAGTGGCAAACCCTGTGGTGCAGGCAAAGGTAAAATAAATTAATAACTTAAATAATTAAATAATAAAATAATGAATTTATTCACTTATTCTAACAGGAGAGGGAATTAGGATTAAATACACATAGTTTTATTCGTTCAATAAAAATTTGTATGCAACAACAATCTTAAACTAGTTATAATAGATCACATTCATCATAAAAAATCTTATCCTAGATTTATAAAAGTATTCACTAATATATTGCATGTTTTTGTCGGAATTTTTTACTAATTGCTTGACACTCAGGGCTTTGTAGTGAATGGTCACTATTAATACAAAATTGCAGCTCATATACAAGATCGTTTGGATCCGCATGAAGCAATATACAACATTCAAGATGGTATAGCTCCTCCTCCTCATTTTCATCATCATCATCACCCTCCTCGTCTTCCTCCTTCTCTTCCTCCATCGCCTCCTCCTCCTCATCGTGATTCTCCTCCTCCATCTCCTCCTTCTCCTCCTCATCTATGTCTTTCTCATTTATCTTCTCTTCTTCCATCTCTTGTTCGTCTATCTCCTCTTCATCCATCTGCTCATCATTTAGCTTATCTTCTTTACTCTCTGCCATATCTATCTCATGCTTCTCCTTAACATCCTCCTCCTTGTATTTCACCACATGTTGATCCATATGCTCATAATTTTTCTTTATAACTTATACTGTGCCCAAATTTTCCTCTTTAAGCGTCTTTATTCTGAGTCTGTAAACCTAAATTCTTTTTCACATTGAAAGTTGATTAATAATTACGTTTTGTTCCGGTACATGTTTGGTTTTGTACCTTTAGAAATGTCAACTTTATTCTTTCTGGTATTGAATTTTCTTTGATGGCAGCACACTTTTGCTTTAGGACTCCACGCAGGTCTGCAATATTTGAACTATTACTATCATCAATCTTTTTTATTTTATTAGGTTTATTTGTCGTCGCATCTACCTCTAGGTGATTAGCGATGAAAGACAATTCTCATTCGTATAAAAACCTATTAGTTTGCTTAATACAAAAATAAAATAAAATTACTTGTAACATTATCGAGAGAAGAGAAATTAAGACATAAGATATAATGTTTAACTTTTAAGTTTGTTTCTTTGTGATACCTAATTGTTTTTTCCATTTGCGTAGGTTGTCCAATAATTTCTTGCAGTGAGTTGGGTCATTTTAATATAATTCTGATATCGCTGAACAGAGTACACTCAATGATAAGGTGCTTAACACTTATTGGGACATTGCACTGGTTAGACTTTGGGGTTCTGTCTTCTCGATGAGACGCTTGTGAGTCATTTTGGTGTGGCCTATTCGGAGTATAGTGAGGGCAGCTCGTTCTCTTCGGTTGAGTATGTTATAATTATTTGAGATTTCTTGCTCTATCAAGTTTTTTGCGTCAGTTGATGGTAGGTTGGAATTTTCTTCTTCAATTGGTAGCGATGTAGCGAATTTAGCCAGTAATTCTGCTTTGTCATTTCCTTTGATGTTTTCGTGGGAAGGGATCAAGTTTGTTGTAATTTTCTTGTCAGATTGTAGGCAATCATTGTAAGTTTTTTGGATAACATGGATTCTGCTGTCGTATGAATTCCGTTTATGAATAGATTGAAGGCTGCTTAGAGAGACACTGAAGATTTCGAAATTATTATTAATTGACTTTTTGCGTAGTTCGTATACTTTCATTAGTGCAAATTTTACAACATGCCTTAATAACTTGAATAATTAATTATTATTATAGTCTTCACAATTGAACCTATGTGGCCCGCCGAACAGAATAGAATATAAGGTCAATCACCTTTTATACATGGACCACCTTAAACTCTTTGCTTCCTGGAAAGAGGATCTTAACATCCTTGTGGAGGCGGTGAATAGGTACTCTGAAGCGATTGGCATGAGCTTTGTACTGGACAAGTGTGCCTGCGTCCACCTACATCATTAAGGACTAGAAACTACACCATCGCGTGACCATCAGGATGTTCAACTCAGATTCGGAAATACCATTCAAAATCCAATATGCTGGCCGCTCCTATACTGCTCTACACATTTGGCGCAGTAAAATGGAACGTCGATGAGTTGAATAAACTTGATCAAAGCACGCGCAAGATGATGACAATCCATCAAAGTAATCTTTCTAGATTTTCCGTATCTCGAATATACCTACCTCGAGATAAAGGGGGTAGAGGCTTGCTAAGCTTGGAGTCTCTTCATCGAAGAACGGTTCTGGCTGCAGCCTGCAAAGTTCTAAATAGTGCAGATTCTCTTATGCGACTCGTACATCAACATGAAGCCAACTATGTTGCGGCGTTTCTATACCGTGCCGCAAATAGGGCCGCAGAGGAGCTTGGCCTCCCATTTGATTCCAGCGATACTACACATGGCCTAGCATCACTAACACCTTCGGCGCTCAAAAGTCGTGTACAGGAAGCAGAACATACGCTTCTACTAAGAGAACATGCTGACAAGACCCTTCATGGTAAATTCTACGGTATCATATGTAGAGAAGAACTCTCGATAGGTATGTCCAACATGTGTCTCAAGTCTACTAGATTGAGATCGGAGACTGAGGGATTACTTTTTGCCGTTCAAGACGGCGTTATAGAAACCTTAGTTTACCGCGAGCGCATAATGAATATACCTGTAGGCGATACTAACTGCCGAGCGTGTAAGCAAGAGCCAGAAACACTTGGACATGTTCTCAGTGGATGCTCAAAGTATGCACGTTACGGGTACATAGAGAGGCACAATGCGGCTCTAAAAGTGTTATATTGCCATCTTAGGCACTTCTATGGTGTTGATCTATTGCGTTCGTTGTGGAGAATGATCAGTGTAAGATCTACTGGAATTTCTCATTCTCCACCACTCAACGTATCAGTGCTACGAAGCCTGATATTGTCCTGCAAGATCTGAGGACCAAGATCATTTACGTGATTGAATTCTTGGCACCAACCGATGGTAACATCACGGCAAAGGATGAAGATAAATATAGGGGAGACCGGGGCTAGTTGGGACACGGGGCTAGTTGGGACCAAGCGAATTTTAATACTAATATTGAATATATCGCGCCACATGTTCTACAGTGGTCGAAGATCACGATACGTAATATACCAGTGTATTTTGATGTCAAAATATTGCGTTTCACAGAAAATATTGCCGAATATGTATTTCCAAGAGTGGGGAGTAACTTTTCATTTCGTTTGTTTTTTCGGTAAATCGTCTTCGTTTTTTTATTTATTTTTAACACGAATATGAACATGAATAGAACATATCAACAGCTGCGAGAATTCGTTGGAGAATTTTTTCTAACCTTAAATTTTGGAATTTTTTGCAAATGTTGTTTACCAAAAATGCGGTCGGGTAGTTTGGGACAGATTATCGCGGGGCAAGTTGGGACGATTAAACGATTAAACGTATTTAGAGTAGTGCTAGGCATAGCCTGTGGGTTTATGTTATTGCTTAAACTTTTGGTTAAACTTGGCATTTTTCCTGTCTACACCGAAAATCTAGAAAGATGAAATCTGAAAATGATATAAAGTGACTCGATAAGCTTTCTTCGTACTTGAACACAACTGGAAAATTAAAAAAATAAGTCAAATGTCTTTAAAAGTGATTGTTCCAACTTTCTTCCTATTTAAAAATAACTATAGATTTTCTAAATTGGCATTGTTTTATTTGTCCCAACCTGCCCCGAGCATTGTCCCAACCTGCCCCGTATACGGACATATACGTATACAGGACATGACCTCAGTTATACACTCGCCAAAATTTATATAATGAACATTATGCGCCCAAAAAATTCACATCAATAGCCAAGCATATGCAGTTCAACAGCAAGTATAGAACGATTCTGAAAAAGTTACTAGAAAGACGCGAAAAATTCTGGAGTCGTAGTTGTCCCAACTAGCCCCGGTCTCCCCTAATAAATAATAAATAATAAGAATAATTTCGGTTGAAAAGATGCTGTATTGTATGGGAAGGCCGAGGTACAGTTTTCGAGAGGCTGAATAAATTGAACAACCTTTTCCTGATTCCGTTTTTGATCCGTCGGTGAAGATATGTGCAGAGTGGCTGTATTTTTCTTATATTTCCTTGTAGAGCTGATTCCATCGATCTTCTGGGATTTCATTTTTTTTATGTTAGACAGGTTGAGGTCAACCGTTGGAATTTCTAGAGTCCATGGTGAATCTGGATTTAGTTTGTTGGTCTGGACAAGTGGTAAATGGATTATAGTTTCTGACTGGTATTATTCTATCAATTTTCTTACTGATTTTGGGATCATGGGATGGGTTATCTGGGTATGCAGACAATGTAACAGCGTATTCTAACTTGGATATATCTTTGACTAATATAATTTTTAATGAGGGCTAATAAATTTCCATTGATACCTCGATTTTCTAGGACTTTCCGAATTTGGTGGCGTCATGCCATTTCATAAGCTTTTTCTATGTCCAGGCAGACGGCTATCAGGTGCTGCTTATTTTTGAAGGCTTCACTTATCTTCGTTTGGAGGTTAATAAGTGGATATAAAGTAGATCTTTTTTGTCCGAATCCGCTTTGTTGAGAGGAAAAAACTTTTTATCTTCGAGAGTCCATCGTAGACGATTGTTTGCTATTTATTCAAAAAGTTTGCACATTGTGCAAGTTAGAGAAATTGGACGGTAGTGGGGCGGATGAGAAGGGTATTTTCCAGCCTTTCGGATCGGGACGACTATGGCTTTCTTCCACTAGAGGTAGTTTTTGGGAAAAGGCGTAAGGAATTCCATCTGGTCCAGGACTTCTGCCTTTAGATTTTTTTATTGCAGATTTCAATTCTTCAATAGTAAGATCTTTATTGATGTCTTGATTATTTCGTTTTCATTTTTGAAAGATGTTCTTTGAGCGGATTTTGATTCTTCAGCGTCCTTGAATCTTTTGAAATTTGGGTTAAAATGTTCGTTGTTTGAGTTTTTTGCAAAACATTCTGCTATGAGGTTTTCCATATCTGTAGAGTCTGTGGCAATTTCTCCGTCCGGTTTTTTTAGGCCAGTCAATCTTGAAGTTGCTTTCGAACACAAAACTTTTGTAACTTTGTTCCCGATGGCAGTTTTTGAGGCTTGGTTATTCAGGGATGATAAATACTCTATCCATGATTCTCGACTGTTCTCTCCAAAAGAACGACGAGCGGTTGTTCTTATTTTTCAAAATTGGATTTTGTTTTCCAGGGTTTTTTATTTTTGGAGTCTGTTGAATGCATGGTTCTTCTCTTCTCTTGATTTTTGGCATACTTCATTCCAGCATGGTGGGTGAGATTTTGATTTATTTGATCTTTTTCCAATTGCCATTTCTGCTGCTTTATTGATGAAGGAGGTAAATTCGAAAATTAACTTGTCTATCGGATATTGAGGAGATTGGCGGTTGTTTATGACCTGATTTATTTCTTGGTCAATTATTTCTTGAATGAGTTCCCAATTAGCTTTCTTTAAATTTCATTTAGAGAGTTGTATTGGTTTTCGAACTATGCCTGGAATTGATATTTTCATAGGATAGTGGTCACTGTCATGTGATTCGGGCAGTGTTTCCCACACGAGTTTATGAGCAACTTGAAGGCTACATACAGTGAGGTCGATTGCACTGAAGGAACCGTGAGCAATACTGTAATGAGTAGGGGATCCATTATTTAAAAGGTATAGGTCAGAGTTGTCGAGAATTATGCTTATCTTCCTTCCTCTGGAACAAGTTGATTGATGTTCACAAATAGTATTACTTGCATTAAACCTTCACTTGCAAGTCCAGCGCCGATTCTGTTTTTGATTAGTTTAGTATAGCCTCTAATATTCCCACAGTTCTTATATTGGAAGTTCGTTTCTTGCAACGCGATAATTGTGGGAATATGTTCCTTGATGACTATTTGAAGCTCTTTATAGTGGGTACGAAACCCATTCAAATTCCATGGTAAAATATTCATAGATTAGTTTTCATCTAGGTTTTCGTCCGAATCGATACACTCAAGGTCTTCTTCTTGGATATTCGTTTGGGACGCATTAGGATTGGGAGATAATTTTTTGAATTTTCTGAAGATTTTTGATTATTTTTCTGAACATAATTTTGATTATTCGCTCATTTCAAGTGTGATCAGCAATCCTTCGGTGTTATCGGTGTAGTCTTTAACTATAGAGGAGATATCTTGCGCTCCTTGACAGTTTTCTATTATAATTGTAGTTGATTAAAATTTACCTCATACTCAGAAGGATTATTGTCTAGGTTTTCTTTATCGAGTAGGAGCATTTCTTCAAGGGTGAGGGTATGAGGGGCGTCCTGATTTTCAGCTGCTGGTCTTAATTTATTGTCTAGAGCGTCCACCTTAGATTTGTTAGAAGATGACAAAGGACGCTTTTGGGTTGGTTCAAGGGTGTTTACTGTTCGAATTACAATTTTTAGCAAGGTGACCTTCTTGTTTACAAACCAAATACGTCATGTATCTTCGATGTATCTTCAAAGAAGACTAACATTGATTCAGGTAATTTGTCTATGGCTTCGGGATTGATGAAAATTTGTCGGCGGAAACTAAGTACGTGCGAAAAACTTTCCTCACTGATACCTGCTCGTAGGAAACTTACTTGGGAAGCGGGTTTTATTCCTTTTCTTTGGAATTCGTTTTCTAAGATTTCGCGAGGAATGACAGGTGATACATTTGATAGGATTATTCCTTTGAGTGGATTGATAAGGGGCCGAATATCAAGTTTCTGCTGCCAGATCATAACAGTATTGTGTTTGTCGGTTAGGTCTTTGACTATCTTCTTTCTGGAAAAAACAATCTACTATTTTACCAATAGCGGTGATGTATGCCTTTAATTAAATCCCGTCTGCTGCGTCAATTAGAATTCCTTAGTATTTTGGGGGGAAAATGTCATACGTGGCTGTTGCATAGAATTTTTTTGACGCGGAAGGAATGTGTTGTTATCGGCTGGGTGGGTGATTAACTTTGGTTTCATGGTACGATTGCATTTGAGTGGAGGAGGGTTTACAGATGCACTTCTATATTGGTTTTTAGTATGCAATTATGTAATCCTGGAACACTGGCACTGTATGATATTCTGCCCAACACCAAAACTCTCGGAACTGTTAGAACGTTTGAAACAGTAGCCGTTCGTTGTAGGCACAACCTTTCGCGTCGACAGTCAAGCTTAGCTACTCGTGAAAAAATTTTTAAACTATTTTAAGAGGTAGGAGTCATCTTGACACTATGCCGAGGTTAACTGACGGTTATGTCCGAACACGTCAATGCTCATTTTAGTACTGATGTTATATTCAACTGCAATCTGTTAATATGTGATTCGAGCCTCCCCCAATTCATTAATGATGGAAACTATTTCATTACTGTGACCTGGATTGTCTGCTGCTTGTAATCCTAGCAGTAAACGAAAACGGTCGACTAGCTCATTTGGATCATCACAATAAATGTAGTCTGGTATCGAGTCTTTTCTTGCTATCATGTGGTGAGGTAGTAAGCTCATTAGTCGCTTCTTTTCCTTTAATGAACCTTTAGTTGTTGAGCCCTGAGTATCACGCAATTATTAATAAATTGCGTCAAAACCATGTAATATATTAGTGAATACTTTTATAAATCTAGGTGAAGAGTGTTTATGATAAATGTGATCTATTAAAACTAGTTTA